>PVLD010018247.1:0-39529 GCA_004027595.1 Dinomys branickii | reverse complement strand
TTTTTTGAGATACTCCTATGTTTCAGCCTTAATTTGCTACGTAGTCTAAGGTAGCTTTGAGGTTGTGATCCTTCCTCAGCCTCTCAACTGCTGGGACTACAGTCATGCTGCTTCACTTCTGCAAACAGAAGAAAGTAAAGGCACCATTCCTAACAGCTGGTTGATTCTGATCATAGGAGAAGGCTTAGCGCTCCTCCTAGAAACAAAGGAGATGGGGATAGAGCCTGCTGTTTGGGTTATCCATTGCTTTATAACAAGTTTAGTACTCCATTCTATTCTAGTTTCTGATTTTGTGGGTCAGGAATTCAGGCAGTGATTAGCTGAGGAACTGATTCATGTCTTTCTTTAGTTATTTGGGATGCAGAGGCAGAAGTGTACAAGCTGGCCTGGGCAACACAGAGAAACCCTGTCTGAAAAAATTTTTAAAAGGACGAGATGTAGTTCAGTTCTAAAGTACTTGCTTAGCATATGTGAGGCCCTGGGTCCAATCCCTAGTACTGTTAGGAAAAAAGAAAAGAAAAGAAAAGAAAGAAAGACACTACAGTCCAGTTAGTGCCCAATAAAAAAATCTTGAGTAATGAGTGTGGGGCTATCACTAGATACTTTTAATCTATGATACTTATCCTACTTAAAAATTACCTTATATGTGCAACTTAATTTACTTATGATAATTTCTACTTAATTGTTAGCACTAAACTAAAGTCAAAATGGATCAAAGATCTAAATATTAAAACAGAAACACTAAATCTACCAGAAGAGAAAGTAGGTAGAAATCTTGAAGACATCGGTGTAAGCAGAGAATTCATGAACAAAAACTAAACTGCACAGGAAATACTTCAAAGACTGGGATCAACAACTGGGATCTCATCTTATTGAAAAGTTTTTGCACATCAAAAGAAATCACCAACAAGGTAAAAAGAAAACCCACAAATTGGGAAAAAATTGTAGCCAACTGTCCCTAAGACAAAGGGCCTCTATCTAGAACATATAAAGAATTTTTAAAAATCAGGTTCCCCAAAATTCAAAGACCTAATCCAAAAATGGGCATCTGAGATGAATACACACTTCTCAGATGAAGAAATACAAATGGCAAATACATGAAAAAAGTTCAACATCACTGGTCATTCAAGAAATGCAAATTAAAACAACACTGAGATTCCATCTTACCCCAGAAAGAATGGCTATCATCAAGAAATGAACCAATAACAAATGCTGAAGGGGCTGTGGGGAAAAAAGAGCCCTTCTCCACTGCTGGTGGGAGCGTAGACTGGTGAAACCACTGTGGAAATCAGTGTGAGATTCCTCACAAAAGTAGCATTAGAGGTCCCACTTAATCCACTTATTCTCCTTCTGGTATTTTTCCAGAAAACCTAAAAACATCATACCACAGGGATTTATGTTTATAGCACCCATGTTTATAGCAATGCAATTTGTTATAGCTAAATCTTGCAAACAACCCAAATGCCCAGGGACGGAGGAATGGATAAAAAATATGTGGTATTTTTGTACAATGGAGCATCACTCAGCTATAAAAAAAGTTAAACTTGAGGCTTTTATAGGTAAATGGATGCAACTTGAGACCACACTCATAAGTGAAATAAATCAGACTCACATGTATAAACATTGTATTGTCCCCCTAGTGTAAGAACCTGAGTAAATAAAACCCAAATGGTACAATAGATATTGTGAAAAGGTAAGAAATTACTCAAAGGGAAGGAATAATTGAGATGAGGGAAAGGAGAAAAGAAAAAAAGAAGAAAGGGAAAATATGTATGTATATACAAAGATAGCTGGGATAATTGTAATGCTGGTGTTGATTGGTTTATTGAAAGGAACGTTAATGCTTAGATTTGTTTTTCTTGACCAAGTTTGTATGCTTATATCTGGTAATCTGAAAAATTAATTTGAAGACAATATACAATATAACAACCATTGGTGAATTCTTACCATCTTGTTTAGTGAAGCTCTGTATCATTTCTAATGTTTTCTATTACTTTTAATTCTCTTCAATTGTTTGATCAATCTTGCATGATTACATCCAGTAATCTGAACAACTTTGATGAAGATAACAACTATGTAATATAACAACCATTGTTAATTCCTATCATCTTCTTTTGAAATCCTGTATCATTTTTGTTTTTGTATTGTTTTGTTTTTGTCTTGTTATTTTTTTCTCTTTAAAATAAAAAGAAATGGAAAAAATTGTTACACTGTCTTGTCTATCACCAGAGAGCCAAATGCTTGGTTTTAAAAGGCAAGAAGTCTGGCAGGCCTACTAGCCATACAATAAGGAAACTTCAAGAGTTACTGGTTCTTATTTTTGGTTCTCTTTCAGAACTCTTTCAGTGACAAAAAAACCTCCATGCCTCTTACAGAATTATAAAAAGACTCAGAAGAGCCAAACCAATCTTGGGCAGAAATAGCAATGTGGTAGCATCTCAATACTAGATTTCAAGTTGCACTACAAAAGCCTTAGTAATCAAAACACGGTACTGGCATGAAAACAGACATGTAGGCCAATGAAATAGAACACAAAACATAGAAACAAGCCCATGCAACTACAGCCATCAGAATTTTGGGGTCAAAAACATACTCTGGAGGAAAAAGCAGCCTCTTTAACAAATGGTGCTGCGAAAACTGGATATTCACATGTATAAGACTGAAAATAGATCCCTATCTCTCGCCATGTATGAAAATCAAATAAAAATAGATCAAAGACCTAGATATAAAACCAGAAACAGTGTAATTGCTGGAAGATAACATAGGGGAAACTGTTGAAGATACAGGAACAGTCAAAGACTTCCTCAACAGGACTCCAATAGCAGATGAAACAATAGGAAGAATCAACAAATGAGACTGCACAGCAAAAGAAACAGTGAAGGGACAGCCTACATAAAGGGAGAAAATCTTTGCCTATTTTTCTGACATAGGATTAATACCTAGAATATATACAGGCCGGGGATGGTGGCGCACACCTGTAGTCCCAGCACTTGGGAGGCTGAGGCAGGAGGATCATTGCGAATTGGAGACCAGCCTGGGCTACAGAGTGAGCTCAAGACCAGCCTGAACTGCATAGTGAGACCCTGTCTCAAAAAGATAATCAATCAATCAATAAAAACACAATATATAAAGAACTTTAAAAATTAACCCCTAAAATCAACACAACCAAAAAAGCAAGCAAATGAACTGAATAGACACTTCTCAAAAGAGGTACAAATGGCCAATAAATATGAGAAAATGTTTGACATCTTTAGCTATTAAAGAAATGCAAATAAAAACGATATTAAGATTCTACCCTAGTTAGAATGGTCATCATCAAGAATACAAAAGACAATGAATACTGGCAGGTTGTAGGGGAAAAGAAACCTCCACCCCTACCTCACATGTGGGACTGTAACCTAGCACTAGGTTATCGTTATTGTTACTGATAGGTATGCTTTTATGACGACTGATTGTGCTGACTGGAGAAGTTAAGAGAAGTTGAGCTGAGACCCACCCTCGAGCGGCGCACAGCCTGACGGTATCAAAGGGTAAACGAGGAAGGATGAGCCGCTTCTGCTCCTTCCATGATGCTCAGACTTCACCTTGGAGTCATTTGGCTTTCAGCGCAGACTCTGCAGCTTGTGGCACAAATCCTTGACCTTCCAGTGTAGACTCTTCAGCCTTCCATCACACACCCATCAGCCTCCTGATATGGACTCGCATGGGACACTGCGGTGAGCTCCAGACCTTGGACTGAATGGATCCTTAGGTCTCCAGTGTGCAGACATGCCCTCTGCATTCTTCCTCATCTGACTCTGTGGGTGGCCACTGTATGCCAAATCTTAACTGACATCCATCCGCCCATGAGTATACACTGTTAGCAGGTGAGGGGTGGCTTCGTGATTTTCACATCATTTTGAAAGTAAGCTCTTATACATCGGTATATCTGTGTTATATCTATTTCTTTAGTAAAACACTGACTGATACAACTTCTATGGAAACCAGTATAGAGATTCCTCAAAAACTAAACATAGAAATACCTTTTCTTCCAACTATACCACTCCTAGGTATATTCCCAAAAGAGTTAAAGTCAATATTCTATAGTGATACATGAACATCCATGTTTATAGTGGCACAATTCACAATAGCCAAGCTGTCCAAAACAGACTAGATACCAGTCAACAGATACGAAAATGTGGTGTGTACACACAAGGGAATATAACTTAGTCATAAAGAAGAATGAACTTGTCATTTGCAGAAAAGCAGAATTAGAGACCATCACATTACTTGAAATAAGCCAGACTCATAAAGTTAAATTATGCACGTTTTCTTATATGAGACACCTAGGAGGTAGAATTTTGGAGATGGGGGAAGAGGTCAGAGGGAAAAGAAGGAGAGGGAGGGAGGTAATACGAGAGTAAATGATTAAGATATGTTAAATGCATGTACCAGTTTACCAAAACAAACCTCACCATTCTGTATTACCAACATGCACTAATAAATAAATAAAAGAAAATAAAGTTACTAAATCGGGGAGATCTCCATGACTCATGCGTACAGATTTTTGTTTATCTCTGGGGGAAGACCAAAGATGTGCTGAAAACTAATGATGTGCTAGAGCTCACTAGATTCCTAGATTTAACAACTGTAAGATTTTTAGGGCTCACATTGGTAACTTGAAACTGGCCACAGTTAGAAAGCTTATCAGTGAAACCAGCAAATGCTACAAGTCCTGACAAGAGCACAGGTTTTAAAAAATTCACCAGCACACTACAGTGTGAAGCCCAGGAGGAATCTGTACATTTAAAAAGCTCCATAAGAAACTGATAAGCAGTCAAAACTTAAAACCTTTGTTTTAAAGAGAAAATTATATTTTTAAAAATAAGGCACATACAGCCTCTATTCCCTGAAGGTAATATGTTAGGTATAAGGGGGATCAATATGATTATGGAAATTCAGCTCTCTAAAAAGATCTACTACTTCCCTTCTTACACTGTAAATTATAGAAGGACAGGATTATGTTTGCATAGTGCCAGACTTATAGAAGATGCTCAGTAGGTACTAGGTGAATTAATAAATATAATCCCTGGTATCATAGCCAATAAGTGGCAAAACTAAGAGATAAACCTTAGGCTAATTTCATTATGTCATGTACTTTACCCCATTAAATTATAGTTATATACTTGGCTTGCCAACCCAAGATGAGTGTAGCACTAATCATAAAATAAGCTCTGCATCTGTAAGACTGTCTCGTTCTTGGTAGTTTGAGCCACCTGGGGTGATTGGCATTTAGATATGATTAAAATCTTATTTTTTAGTTCATGAAACTGCTTTATACCAGTATTGTAGCACCAGCTACAATACAATTGCTTAGCCTGACTTCTGATTTTAGCACCAGTCCTCTGCTACAAAAAATTACCATCCATCCATAAGACATTTAAACTATAAACTGATACAATCTGGGGGACCCTAAAATCTATTCTTTTTAAAGTATTAAATATTCTTTACTTGTGGATATGAAGAATTAGATTAGGATTAACCAAGGTTACAAACTGAAACATTATTCAGAAATAAGGTCAAAGAACACATACAGAAGGGTATTGAAGCAATACTGATTATTTACCAAATACTCTTAGACTTTTTTTTAAAGGAGGAGGGGTTTATTGTGGCCCATGTACTAGCATGAATTTCTTAAACTTTCTAAAGTCATTTCCAAACTAAGGAGTAATCAAATTAATGTCTCTGACCAAAAAGAAATTCGAATATTTAAGATGTAGGTGTACTGCTAAGACAGTTTTTACTTGGAAGAAGTGAACTGTTATTATTTAGAGTCAGATAATTATCTTTTTAGCTTTTGATTTGGGAGAAGTCAGGGTCAGTATAGAGCTGCTGGAATCCATGAGACACAGAAAACTGAAGCAACACTCAAGAAGCCCATCTGCTTACAGAGGAAGGTTGTTATATTTAAAAAACTGACCCCAGAATTACACTATAAATGTACAGCAAAAGAAGTTTATGTTAATGGAATTCAAAACTCACTTATTACTGTGAGAATCATGTTTAACAAAGCAGATTTTGAGTCCAGCCTTGAAGATCTTAAAAAACTCCAGAGACTTACAGGATATTTGAGACATGAACAGAAGAAAAAAACCAGCAGAAATACATTTGACACCTTGGGAATGGCAGTTAGCTAATTAAAATGAGTTGAAACCCAAGGCTTGCACAGATGAGAAAGCTAGGGAAAGTATTTATTTGTATCTTGGAAAACTGAGTAAAATTATAAACACTGTCTTGGTGGCAGTAAAATAAATTACAGTATCTAAGGAAACAGGTTAAATTTATAAAGTTGATCAACATTTTTTTTCTCCTAAAGCCAAGACCTTGGTTAATGTAACCACAGATTTCCACTAGAGGGCAGAAAAGTCAAAGATTACACCTATTAAAAGCGAGAGCACTGCATCCACAGCAAACACTAAAGGAAAACATCGTGTGGTGTTGTTTAAAGACCATTTTCAGTGCGCTGAACCTTAGAGCCCAAGCTAGCAGACTAATCTCTCATAAGAATCTTCTGTGGTATTAAATGCTTTTTAATTACAAAACAGACCATCTGGCATTTGGGAATCTGCCCAAGCTGACAGACACATGCGCTTATATCGGGCAAGCATACTTGGAATGCCAACAGCAGCACTCATTACCGGCTACCTTATCTCAATCTCCACTCATTCTAAACACCACCCAAAACAATGTCTCACTATGTACATACAGATTTCAGGTTTTCAGTGTAGGCTTTCCACATCCTTGTGGTCAACTGGGAAAGAGGTTGGTTTTAAGGACGCATATGTCTTTTAAGTTAGAGGTAAGGTGAGGCCACAAGAGAGATGATCTGATATGTTTATTTGCCTCAGCAAGCTGTAACCTTTCATAGTGGTGTGTGCGGGGAGCTGCTGGGAGTCCTCAGTTCTAACTAGGACATAGTATCAATATTGACACCTAAATAAAAGGGTTGAGAATTTTAATAAACTTTTTAGAGCAGTGGTGGTGAGCCTATGGCACACGTGCTGCAGTGAGCTGTATCACTGAAAACACTAGAAGGTTCATCATCACTGTTTTAGAGGCTAAGGCTAGATATTTTAGATTTTGCAAAGTACTGTATCACAAACTCTTTGCTGCTTTTTTTTTTCTTGGCCATATATCTGTCATGAGAGATCCAAGAGTGATCTTACTTCATAGGTTGACTTTCTGCCACTAGCTGGACATAGTTTTTCTTCACCCCTGCCCGAAGCTAGGATCACAGGCATTTGCTTTCTCCTACACCTGTCATTTAGTTTCAGATATTAAACACTTCAACTGCAAGTCAAGTTTGAATAGTGAAATTCTTGTAGTATCTACAACAAACCATGTCACCCTGTCTCAGACTTTGCTATATTGTTCCCTCTACCTAGGACACTCTTCCTTCCCCTTTTGCTTGTCTACTTCTACTCATCCTTCAGATTTGTGGCTTAGGCATCCTTTGCTCTTTCTTGATGTCTCTGAGAAAGAGGTTCCATGTGCTTTCCAAGCACAACTATAGCTCCCTGGACAGCACTCTAGTGCAGCAGTTTTCACTCTGCCTGTTAGCGTGTTGGTTACCACATTACAACCTTGAAGGCAAGAACTGTGTCTTGATCACTGCTGCATATTTGGCACACAGCAATGCTTAATAAATATCTGCAAAGCAAATGGCTAAAATAAAAGATGGGCCAAATGTTGTGGGACAGATTCTTCAACCACAGTGTCTTATTTTCTATAATCCTGTCAATTCAGTCTTCACACATTATTTACTAAACATGATTTGAACACTCATAGTCATAGCCATCTCATATTTTCACATAAACAATAATTTTAGAGACTTGCACAACAGAATTCTTACAGAAAGAGATAAATGGGGCAATGTGTCAATAACAGTCATAAGTTAGTGAATTCAATCATCATTCTTTCCTTCTGGTATTAGGTTCTACCTCCTTAATTTCAGAAAGTCCTAGCTAGCATTTATAATTCATGTATTACACTCAGAAAAAAATAAAATATGGAGTAGGAACATAGGGACAGTATAAAAATTTTGTCCCTTTCTTAATTAGATGTCATTTGAGATACTAGGTAGAAAACATACAAATTTTCTGATAAATTTTTAAGAAAGATACAGTGAATAAGTTCAAAGACTGACAAGGGAAACCTCCACGGGCTGTCTGAATATATTACATTTTCCCTTTCTGCCTTCTTTATATAGCAGCTTCCAATCTCCTGCCGCAGCCATGTAGGCTCAGCTCCAGCTCACACCGTATATCCTTTCCAAAGTCTTTTTTTTCTAGAGAGCACCCTGGCTTTGAAACTAGGATACATGAACTCCATGATCCTGGCCAGTGTGGTAGGGATTACCAAAGCCAAAGAATGAAAATAAAGGTTATTTTTAGAGCATCAGTTCTACTTGATGGGAAGTAATATTTTTACAGTAAAATAGATAGAGACATTAATATTTACATGAAACTTAAGGTAAACTGTAAGAATTCAAATAATGTAATAGGCTCTTTGACTTCTACACACCCAGACTGCCAAAGTCCCTTGTTCATTGTCCTTTGTTAGGGAAATTTCTGGTGGAAAGATTTGAGGGCTATTGCAGAGGATTGCTGTATGGAACTTTAAAATTAAGTCTCTACTGTTGGGCATGGTGGCACACACCTGTAACTCAGCATTGTGGGAGGCTAAGGCAAGAGGATCACAGGTTTGAGCCCAGCCTGGGCAACTTAGTTACTTAGAGTGGCCCTGTCTCAAAAATCAAAAAGGGCTGAAGATATAGCTCAGTGAGAATGTCCTTGGTTCAATTCCTAGTACCACCAAAGAAAATTAAGTCAAGAGGTAGTAATGAGCAGT
The DNA here is from genome assembly GCA_004027595.1 of Dinomys branickii. Lineage (NCBI taxonomy): Eukaryota > Metazoa > Chordata > Mammalia > Rodentia > Dinomyidae > Dinomys > Dinomys branickii. The sequence continues at coordinate 30,640 of PVLD010018247.1, read as the reverse complement.
TAAGATATAAGTTAAATGCTAGGAGCACACTAGGTTAATAAATATGAATAGAAGATCAGATGCCTAAGATTCCTGAGTCTGATTCCTTGATTTACCTCTAAGAATGCAGGCATATTACTTTATGTTGCTGGACTTCCATAAACAAAAAAGCTTAAAAAGTAAATCCAGCACAAGACAAAAAGAAAGGAAAAAGGGAGGGAGGGAGGAAAAAGGGAGCCTCTAATCCTATTTGAAGTCAGGCAAAAGCAGAGTAAAAACTCAGAATGTGATCTAATTCCTAGGTGGTAAATTAGGCCTAGTCAGTGATCCTTGCTAAAACACTGAACATCATAAGGAGACCAATTATGAACAGCCTTCCAAAGAAAAGACATCTTTGGTTTTATTTTATTAATGAAAATAAATGACAAAGAAAACATTAATTGGCAACTTAATATAGAAAGAGTTTAATTACACTCACAGTCTCCATTAACCTTGACAACCCACCAAGGAAACAAGAAAACGTCTCTCCAGCAGTATGTCTAACTAGAACTGCATAAATAGAAAAGAGTACATAAGAGAAAGATAAACTCTCATGAGACACACTCAGTCATATGTATTTCCCCTGCAATTTATTGAAAACCAGTATCATGCACTCTCAATTTACAGACCACTTAATCCATCTCAGAAGCTTTACTATGCACTTCTAAGTATTTGTGGTTCTTCTTTGACTATGTCCCCATTCTCTACTCTAGAGACTCTTGCTTCCCTAAGGCTCCTATGCTTCTTTCTTTCCCACTGTGGACAAAATTTGTGAGGTTCTCGAACTTGATCTTTGAATTTTATATCTTGACATAACTTTAGAAAATATTAATGTTTTAAGTTCTGGGGAAATATTATTGATGCACTCCTCACACACATACATACCAATTAACAATTTAAGAGAAAAGAGTGTTTATAATCGCATTTTCAGTATAATTCTTTTCTTCTGCTCTCCTTGCGGAGTTCATAATATATGGAAAGACACTAGAATTCTAATGAACAAGCTAAATAACCACAGGACACCTATGATGACATATTATCATTATTGTATTAACCTGTGTTATCTATTAGTAATATATTCTTTAATCTAGATCCCCTCAAACTTAACAGAAGTGGGGTGAAAATAAGGCCACTAAGAAAGGGAAAGTTGGGTATACCTGAGAGGAAACCTCCTCTGTGCACATTCTAACATAAATGAAAATACCTTTGAAAACATACATTCTCTGTGTTATTTAGTATTTGTTCTTCGAAAGACTAGCACAATCCCAGTAGGGAGTTATATATATAATTCAAAGAACCAATAAAAGGCACCGGCAACTCCACTGAAATGATTCCTGAAAGCAAAGGTAAATATAAAAAAGGCATTCCCAGATAATATTTTAGTCAGAAAACATCACTTGTGCAGGAAATATTTATTACTTGCTTACTTTCCGAAAAACCATCACTTTCCTGATAAAGAATGCCCATGAAAATAATCAAGTTTACTAAGTGTTGGTGAAATGAAATGTGTAATACTAATCTGAAAATATAGAATAAAATAGTAGCTAGAAAGCATGCTGCATATTTGAAAAAAATCTTCTCAAACCATTAGAATAAGTTTAGATGGCACACAAAATGCTTTTGTGTATTTTCCACAAGATCTAAGACACCAACAATAAGACAAACTAAGCCTTAAAGAAGAAACTCAAGAGGGGTTTTTAGTTGTGTATGTATATGATAAGAACACGTGTATGCGAAATATGTCTGAAGTGCTCCCGTGGAGAATGAACTGAACTTGATTGTTATAAAGTGATAATTCTCAGTGTTGATACATTTCAGAAATCACAGAACTCAATAGATGCTCTGCCCAATGTACCGGGAAGTAAGTAGCTATTAGTAGACACTTACTGAGACAATTATGAAAGCTATGTAAATATTTCAGATATGATCCTTAACCTTCATAGCAATGCCATTCCATAGATAACTTAATAATCAATCACTCAGTGAGTTCATAAAAATTTTCTTTCTTAGCTTATGTAGTAAGTGAAAAGTTTAAAATAGTCTTAGATAAGTAAAATATTAAAATATTTTTCTGAAAAGATTTCTCTAGGGAAGTCAAACAAAAATCACCCTCAATCATCCTATTTTACATGAACTAGTCCTATGAAAATTTTACACCAGGGAGGCTGGACAAATAATTCAAAAGATACATTTCTTGCTCTCACATTGATTAAAATAAAGACCAAATGATAATAATATAGTTTTGTAAATAATTTAATGAGGTAAAACAAATGTAAACTAAAAAGTAGAGTACAGGTTGTGTAATTCAACTTTTGTTTCATGCTTCACCTTAAAAAACTTTCATGAGAAAGTTAAGATGTATTTCTAAATGACTCCTAGATTAAACGAATACACCCAAAGAAAATGGGATATGGTTCTTTAGACCTATGTGTCCAGTGATTCAAGAGATAGCTTTTAAGTGTCTTCATGGACTGTGCTAGGTGTTCAGAATCAAAAAAGTCTAGTCCCCTAAGTCTATTGAAGGAGGCAAGTGACAAATTATATAGCAAAAGTAAAACTGCAACAATAACTAGCTGGAAATACAGTAGTACTACTGGAGTTTATTACACATGCACACTGATAATATGCCCCAGGTTCTAGCCCTTATATTGTCTGCAATCAAAGCCCTAACTCCCTCTAGAAAGTATTTCCCAGGGCTTCTTTTTATTCTTTAATATCAGTTTACTGAATTAAGAAATTTAAATAAACATTTCCACTGAATTTCTGTTATAAAGAGAGTTGCCCTGGAAACTACTTCAACCACAGGCCATTACTGTAGACTTTGGCTTTGAAATTATAAAGAAGCCTATTGGAAAACAGGCTGAGGAATACAAAAGATTTCAACACATAGGAAGCACAGATTAGATTGAAATCGGCTTATAACCTCAGCACTACAAATGGAGACACCCTTCTTCTCTAACAGTTCAATTGAAAAGCCATTAGATAGGACTAAGGCATCTATGCATGGGCACCAAGGTCCAGTCTTTAGTTGGGTGACAGGGAATCCACATGGGGAGGTATGACGTACCTCCCTTGCTGCTTCTTTTTTCCCAAAGGTCCTTGGACTATGCAGCAATTTTTGCTTCTGCTATCTGGGGGAATCAATTATGAGAACTCTGATACAAGTTACTCTTAGCATGGTATCCCAAGGAAATGCCGTACGTGCCTGTAATCACAGCCATCTGGAAGGCTGAGATATGTGGATCACAAGTTCAAGTCCAGCCTGGACAACACAGTGACATGGTGAGACCCTGTCTCAAAATAAAAAATACAAAGTTTGGGGGACGCACTTCAGTGTGAAGGTCCTGGGTTCAATCCTCAGTGTCGAAAGAAAACCAAACTAAACCAAAACATATTTTTTGCTCTTTCATGAGGGACTTTGGTTTTTAAGAAGAAAAATCTTACATATTCAGTCTCCAGTTTCTTTTAACTGGGTATGAACTCTCTTGTTTTTCTCAGGTGATCCTCTTCTTTGTATTGCAATTATACATGTTTATATCTTGTCCTGATTTATCCAGAGTAGAGCACCTAGTAGGTACTCTACAAATATTTATTCAATAAGTGAGTCAACAGAATAAATTATAAAAAAATTAAGTTAGGAAAGGAAAATGAGTCTCTAATCTCTGCTCTTCATGTAGACTCTATCGTCACTGCTCGAACCTTAGTAGCCTTCTCTAAACCTTAATAGTCACCAACTTGGGTTCCAATTCTAAAGTCTGGACCTTGGTGCCACCCATCGATGTCTCTTAGTCCTATCTAATGGATTTTGAATTGAATTGTTAGAGAAGAAATGTGTCTCCATTTCTAGCACTTAAATTATAAATATGAATAAAGACATCTATTTTTACCTAACATTTGCTGAACCTCAACTATGTGCAGGTTACTGTCCTGGGTCCACTGGGGCTATATAGTCCTCCAAGATCTCCTACTAAGAAATCCACAATGTCTCTACTTACTATTCATGATATTTTTCAGTCTTCAGTAGCAAAAAATCCACTTAAAAGTACCTTAAACAATAAGGCAAAGTACCAACTTACATAACAAAGGGAAAATCAGTGGCTTAACTTTATAAAGGATGCAGTTTTTCTCACCTTTCTGCTCTAACACCCAGATTGTATCAGCACTGACCTCAGGCTAATGTGGCTCCAAGAAGACTGCCACTGTCAGAGTTAATTACATATGATACCCACCAACAGTCATCTAGGGAACTAGGTCTTCCCCATGTTTTTCTGAGTATAAATGAAATTGTCCAAGAAGTCTGCCAGTCTTCCAAGCTTCTCTCTCATCTCATTGTCCCGTTCATACCTAAGCCAACCTACGCAAAATGGGATGGCACCCTCTGATTAGCTGGGTCTAATCAAGATTCATGGACTGGGCCTGGGCCAGTTTTCATTTTGGTATTTGCCTACAGGGAAGATGGATAACTACCTGAAAAAAACAGAACTTCCTATTAGGAATGATGAGAGAAAATAAATAAAGGTATTCAACCAACTATGTTTGCTATAGACAGCTAAATCTATTGTGTAGTTATTTGTATATGTAACAACTTTGAATTTCTATATAATGGATATGTGTTTTTGTCTGGCCCATCAATTTCTTTTCTCACAATAATAATGCCCTGACTTTTTTGCAGGGAACCATCTTGTCATCTTCGTGGGCTAGAACTATTAGAAAAAGGCATCTCTCTGTTAAGGTGGCTGAGCTGATTTTAAGAATTTTCACCTCAACTTATAGATGGCTGTTTTCCTTCCTGCATAGGGAGGATGTGAACAAGAAATGAAACCAACACAGAAAAAAGCGGAGGTATATGTAAAGAGAAATTATCATAATGAAATAATTTGAGGGCCTGAATCAGTTATACCTTAAATGTACACTTCCCAAATAACCTTTATTTTTCTACTTGGCCAGTTTCTATTACTGTCACCCAAGAATTCTGAGTGTGCAACCATTTCCCAAATGTACAATCAAGGAGCAGTAAGAAAGGAAGAAAATATACTTTCATTTTACAGGTATAGAAATTAAAATACTCAAAGGTTAAACAACGGGTCACTAGGATTCTCTGCCCATAAGAATTCATGGCCCCTCATGCGAACTGGAGAATCCAACATAGATAAAGGTTATGGTTACAGGTGTATTTAGCAAAGTATTCCCAGGAATCCCAGTGAAAAAATTTTATACATTGCCTTTGAGGTCCATCATTGGGACAGAGGGATGTGGGAGGGATGGAGATGACATGTTTCGTGTGACATGAATAATTAGCATTGCCTCTACTACTCTACTACTGCTTAAAGAAAATGTTCATGCTCATAGAACTTATTGCTGCTTGTATTACATATCACTTTTGCAGACATCAAGCATGTTCCTTGATGGTTATTGGCTAAGGGCTCTGTTAATTTCAAGGCTTCAATAATGATACTGTCTGGCTGCAAATCAAGCTTTTGTTCAAGATGTCCTTGAACCATTTCCTCCTGCTTCTCTAGTTTCTCTATTTTCAGATGGCAAGGCCTGCTCAAGAAGATGTCATCATTGTTCTGCCCACATAAGAGGAACTGTCACAGTCAAGGTTAGAGTGCTTACAGACTGTCTGGGTTTTAAACACCTATCATTATAGACTTTGTCCTGCCACATGTTGTATAAAACAAGGCTACTATAATTTGGTCAGAGTTCAGAGTCATTAAGGCAGGTTTAGTTCCTGTATGGTAAACCAGGAAACACTGCTATTTGCCTGTAGCCTATAGTTTATTACTGAACCAGAATAACAAGATATACCAAATGTTTTGCTAATCTCATTCTGTAGACATTAGTATTTTTTAAATGTTACACTAAAATGTTGTTTTCATCTCAAATATTTAGAAAATTATAATAGAAAAATCTTTTCTACACATTATAGTCAGGTGGGACAGTAACATACAACATCAAAATTGCAGTGGCTGAAAGTAACAATGGTTTCTCGTTTCTGTGACATGTCCGTACGAGACAGTGGAGATTCTGCTCCACTTTGTCCTCTCTCTCTACTGGTCATTAATAGGGAGAATGGAATGGGAATGACAAAGTCATTTATATTTCATTTGCCAAAACAGTCATACGCCCATTTCCAATTCCCAAGGAATGATAATCCTACCAGTATGTAGGAGAAGAAGAACCAGAAATGTTGTCCAGGCAAACACCAATGAGTACTAATTATAGGTAAGAATACTGCATTGTATAAAATGCTTTCAGTTGCAAACAATATGACAAGAAAAACAAAAAGGTTAAGGTTCACACAACTAAATTCAAGGGGCATTCAGAAATGCAGTATTATTAAGTCTCTATTTTCTACTCTCTTTCTTTTGATTCTGTTTTCTTCTTATTCTTAGGCAGACTGTCAACACCAGCCACGCCAAGCAAACATTATCCTCTTAATGAGAGTCTATTAAAAAATACAGAATCCTTTTTACTCCCACCATATGTACCAGTTTCTCAAAATGACAATGCTTGGCCCTGTTTGGGCCATGATGCTACCATGACCCAGGAAAAAGGGAAATTCTGACTGACCAGTCTGACATGGGTCTATCAGGAAATGACATACAGTGAAAGAAAAACAATGCGAACTGATCTGCAGTATCAGCATCACCAGAACTACATGGAAAAAGATGCACTCCCAAAATGAAAATAAATTGACCATAGGAAAAAGTAGCAGCTGCCTACTCAATGAACTATTTGTTTTGTTTTTCTGTGATAGGATCTTACTATAGAATTCAGGCTAGCCTTGGACTCAATATATAGCCCAGCTGGTCTTGACTTTGTAGCCATCCTCTTGCTTCAGCCTCCTGAGTGCTGCGATTACATGCCTGTGCTGCCACGCCTGGTCTTTTTTTTTTCCTATATCATTCTCCTCAACTCTGATGATGTATGAGACGACGTTAAACATGAACCCCCCCCTTGTCTTGGCTTTCACACTACAAACTATGGCTATTGTCTAGCTTAACCAGATGAGTTGTAAACCTATGCACCAAGGAACACATATGGGTAAATCATGGGACAAAATTTCTTTAGGTTATTTTGTATAAGGAAATCCAAGTACAAATCCAAGCAATTTACAAGGAAATTCTCTCCTACAGAATCAATGCAATGGATTATTATTAAAATACGAATAGGACAACAACATGATTACTTGGCTTCTTACAAGTGACTTTCTAATGTTACAGATCACGTGAAATGTTAGGATTTAAATCCTGTTTCTTTCCTCGGGAGAGGCAGTAAGTGAAATGGTAACATGCATTAACTAACTAGCTTATAAGAGCAGTGATTTTGGGGTTTACGACTCAATAAACGTTAAGACATAAATTATGTTACGATATGTTAAGCAAGCAGAATAGTGCTTGGCACACACTCAGTGGGTGATAAAGAAGCCCCAGGATTAAGTTCCCTTTCCCTTTATAAGTGATAGTCACAGCAATAAAATAAACTTGAGCTTTCCCATTGTCATTCTTCTAAAGTTTGTTTAAATACATTTATATTAGAATAAAATGCCCAGTTTTCAGAAAGTTCCAAGTAACACACACTGTGACTTGGACATAGTCCTTAGTTTAGCTGTTTGGTGATATTGGTAATTAAACCCAGGGCCTTCATACCAAGCTATATCCCTAGGCCTTCTTTTCTTTTCTTCTTCTCTTTCTCTCCTTTTTCTCTTTCTCTTCTTTTTCCCTCCCTCCCTCCCTCCCTCCCCTTCCATCTCTCTCTCTCCCTGCCTTTTTCTTTCTTTCTCTTTTCTTCTTTCTTTCTTTCTTTCTTTCTTTCTTTCTTTCCTTCCTTCCTTCCTTCCTTCCTTCCTTCCTTCCCTTTCTTCCTTTCTTTCCTTTCTTCCTTTCTTTCCTTCTTTCTTCTTTCTACAGCCTCTCATTAAATTGCTTAGGCTGGGCTCAAACTTACAATTTCCTGACTCAGGCTCCCAGAGTGCTGAGATTATACACATGTGTCATACCCAGTTCTGTTGAACCTCTTTAAGGTGGGCAGGACAAACACAAGGCAATGAAAGAAGAGTAAAGGTTTCTTAAAAGGACAAAAAGAAGCTAGGCATGGTAATCCATCTACTCAGGAGGCCAAAGCAGGAAGCTTGCAAGTCATGGTCAGTTTGGGCAACTTAGACTCTGTCTCAAAATAAATAAAAGGGGCTGGGGATGTAGCTCAGTGAAGGTACACTTGCCTAGCATGGGCAAGGCCCTGGGTTCAATCTCTACTACTCCCCTCCTCACAAAGAGAAAATAAAGAAGATAGCTACATACGGTAGGACATCTGTTTGACTTTCTACAATAGCTAGTTTTATTTCTAGCTAATTTCTTTCTCACCTAACTCTCCCCACTGCTAATACAATTTAGGTAATGCTTCTGGGTCTTCATTTAGAACATTACAGAAATGCAAGTGATGCAGGTGGAGCCATCATGGGTAAGAGAAAGAACAATATACAAAACTCACTTGCATTTTTAAAAAAATTGAATTATTCACTCTACGTGAATTATCACAAGAATTCTTTGGCAAATGAGGTAAATGAACTTGATTGCAATGAACTCTCACCGATCAGGTAAGAAACTTTAAGATTTTTCTTTTGCAGTACATAGCAGCAAAACTCCCTTTAAAATCCTGCCCTTATGCTACATTGCAAATGGAAGTGCAAAACAAAGACTTTGTAGAACACGGTCCGAACCTACTGTGAACTTTTAGAATAGATTGTTACCTGCTCAAAATTCCTCAGGACTCTTATAGAAAGAGAACATGCTTTTGTCCTTCTTCCTAATTCCACAAAATGGACCACGGGCAGAAATGTATATTTTAGGAAACAGATTAAAGATAACAAAAGTCAGGTGGTAAGAATTCCTGTAAGTGATGTGAACTTAAGAGAAAACACATTTTCTGTGTACTAATTCCTTAGAAAACATCAAACCAGAAGAGCTTAGTTTCCAGGCCTAGAATTACATCTTGCTGAATGAAGAAATCAATGGTATTTAAATCTCTTTTGAAGCTAGAACAATCTATTTTGGAAAAGCAGTTTTGAGGAAGACCTTATTAACATTTCATGTATTGTCAACAATTAACCTTGATCAACCTGAAGCTTTGCTCAGCAGCATAATTACACACATTAGCTACCTAGTATTGTGGGAAACAGAGTGACGTTTCCAAGCAACTAACTACATTCTGTTGAATTTCTTGCAAGTGACAGAACCCTTTCAGTGGTATTTTTGAAAAGCCAGCTTCAAAGCAAAACCATAACTAAAGTTAAAACAAGCAACCCTTCCTCATCTTCCATTTCCATCTCCAAATGACATCGGTGAAACTAAACTGTATGCATGACAGTTATCAGCTGATGAAGCTAGATTTCTAAAGTCCAGTAGTGGTGGCCAGATGAGTAAACATGTGACCAAGTGCTACTCCTTGGGTCCCAAACAGTGAGCGGCTTTCAGAAGACTATACGAATCCTTCATAAGCTTGTTATATTGTAACGGTGGGTAATATTTATTATAGGCTTATACAATATGCATAGGCCTTATTTAAAGTGCTTTGCTGACATTATTTCATTTAATTTTTACAATAATCCCACAAGGCGTGTTACTATTTCAGTTCTTCGGGTAAAGGAATGCATATTTAGAGGACAGTAATTCATCCAGGATCTCACACACTCTTTACCACCCATCCTACTGCCTTTCTGTCAATTTTTTATTAAGCACTCAAGTCATCGGAGTACAGCCAAACGCCCCAGCTGTCTACGGCAATGGTGATGAAAGTGATGAAAATTCTTTTGGAGCTTTCAGTGACACAAACTGCCCACTGTAGCACATGTATCATGTGTTCACCACCACTGATCTACGGCATAATTAAATAGAGTCCACTCTTTCATAATAAACCCAGGTTGATCTTTTAAAAACGTCAGTCTGGGCACTTCCCAGCTGGAAATTCTTCAATGATTTCTTATTATCAGAGGAATAAAGTCCGAGATACTTAATTTAGCTTATGACCACACCATCTGACCTCGGCTGACTGGTTAATAGCATGACATTTGCTATTAAGGGTTAAGGTTAGAGTTAACATATTTTAAGTTATTTTCCCCTTTACTTTGTTCTCGCCTCACCGGCCTTCTTTTTGTTTCTTGAATGTGCCACTTTCCTGATTGGTAAATTTTCCCTTCCCCAGCCTGTCCACTCAAATGTTCCCTGATTGATCTTGAGAACAATTCAAAACACCAGTTCCCCAAGGAAGCTCCTTGACCACTAACCCTTATACCTCTCCCTCCTCCAAGCTGAGTTAGACCTTGCTTTCTACAATCTCTTTTTAAAATTTTTATTTATTTTTATGTTTTCTTACTATGCTGTACTTAGAACTTTGCAGAATTTTGTCATAATGGTAACTTTTACTGCATAATTTGTTATTTAGTGCATTTTTTCCTTTAATACTTAAGTTTCAAAGGGAAGAACCATGTTTGTTGTATGCACCCCCACGGTCCTGGAATCAGTACACTGTCTAGCACATAGGAGATACTATGTACTTAAATATTATGTTTTTAAAGTGAATGATTGAAAGATAATCTTATACACAAGAAATGGAAGCTGAGGTCAATGTCTTAAGACACAGGGGTAAGAAAGTGTGAACACAGTCAGTAAAGGAAGTGCCAGGTCACTCTGCTCTGCGTTGGGCATTATGCCTGGTGTGGCTGCTCCAGATTAAGCCAGTTTAATTAGTTCAAAGTAGAGGCACAGAACCAGACCAGTGGAAAATACCAGTGGGGAAGGAAATAAACAGTAGTGCTGTAACGTATGACTTAATGAGAGACAGAGGCTGATTATTTGTCCTGAACATAACTTCATGGGAGAACTTAAAAGTATTACTACATAGCAATACTGCATTTGACTCATGTTCTAGTGGATTTTAATTGATAGTTATGTGTTACATGGAGTTTATAACAGGAAGGGCCATAAATTCTGAATGCCAGAATTGCTTAATACAGTCCTGGTTGCTCTGCAGTTCACTCTTAAGTCATCTAAAAATGGATCAGATAAGGGTCTGCTCTTGCTAGACTCTTGAGAAAGAAGTAAAAAAAAACCCAGCTTTATAAAATTTTATAAAGAAATTTCCCTTGAAAATTACCAAACATTTCTACAGACAACCTGTTTGTTCATTAGTTCCAAAACACAGTATGGTACTCTGTGGAGATTCAGGCTTGAATGGTAGGGGAAAATGTAGAGGAGTGTGAAAAGTCTATTTCTTTCTGGTATTAACTTAGGGCAGGGCCTGGGATATAGCTCATCGGCATAAGCACCTGCTTGGCAAGCATAAGGTTTGATTCTTGGGACCAAAAACAAAACAAAACAAAACAAAACAAAAACTCCAATAACTTAGGGCAAATACTGTAGCACAGCATTTCCTGTCCCTCCCTTTTTTTTTGTACTGGGTATTGCGCACAGGGCCAATGCACCATCGCTGAGCTACATCCCCAGCCCCTCCCTCCCATCTTTAGGACTATGCATAAGAGATTCTAATCTAGTGTTAGGTTCCTGCACAATCCTGGATTACTTTATTATTAAAACTCTAAAGAGAATTTTTAAAAATTAACTCTAAAATATTAGTAAGACAATTTGGACACTCCAAAAGCCCCTCCTATCCACCAGCTAAATAAAACTTTCAAATTTAGGTCTCTTCAGTGTGTTGTTTTGAGTCCTCTTGTGTTATATCTATTTATATTATAGTTTTATATAGTTGTAATCAGTATATATGTAACTTTTATTAGTTTTTAAATATGACACATCAAACAAGAAATGGATTACACTCTCACGTCACAATTGTACCTAGCACACACAACTACATCACTCACTATTATTGCATTTATTGCATTTACCACACTATATTTGAAGCGCTATATATATTTGTCTCTCTTTCTAGGCTGAAAGTATTAGAAGAGCTATATTTTTCTTTTTCTTTTAATGTAATACTTGTGGAAGAAATAAGTGAATTGTTGCTATGAAATTTTGTTCAATCTCATCCCTTTATTTTAATATTTTTATTTTATTTTTTGGGGTACCAGGAATTGAACTCAGGACTTTGTGCTTGCCAGGCAGGCACTTAGGCCACTGAACTATATCCCAGGCTCCTATTTTAGTATTTTTAAAAAGTCAGGAACACACACAAGGCACAGGATTTTTAAAAGTACAATATAATAATAAGTAAATAGTCTCCATGTTATGTCTGCTCGCTGGCCATACTATTCTTCTCCCTGCAGACATGTGTCAAAAGAAGACTTCAGCATTTAACTTCAAGGCTGTATTTTACTGTTCCATTCCTAAGGGCAGAATTTTTCTTCCTACATTCTTTCCAAACACCTGGAGGTTCTAGTCATCATCTAACACTTCTTAGTCAGCTTCTTCCATGAGCAGTCTTCTGCTCGGCTCCTTGATCAGAACCTGAAAGTTAAGTTCAAGTAAGGCCCAGAAATGAGATGTGCCAAAGTGGAACTTGCAGTCCCAGTTCATGCGCGCCAGGAAGGCATTCCCCATGCAAATGTACCTAGTGCAGTTATGGCAGATTAGCAGCTACTTCGGAACTATTATTATTATATGTGCTGCCAAAGTGAGCATTTGGAGCTATTATTGGCTGAAATTCTTTTATAGTATGTAGCTCTTTCTGCTCTTTTCGTCTCTCTGCTGTTTCCTATGATTCTCTTTAAGGAAGCATCTTAGGAGACAGGGTTCTTTTGAAAGAATTGTCTTATTATTACAACTTTATGGATTATAAATTTTATGATGCTCCTTCTGAAAATCTGGTACAGTATCGTGGTATGATTGCTGATGTGACAAGAGAGAAAGGCTGCAGCTCGGAATGGAGTCCATGCATATGTCTGACCAGAAGTGTAACCAGGTGAACACTGCCTTGGGAATCAGCCTTGAACGTCACCACCTGCTACATGTGTGACCCTAAGCGAATCTCTTAACTACAATGAAATAACTACCACCGCGTTAGAGATACTCTTCTTGACAAGAGTTTACCTAAATGGTTATTTTGACTTGCTATTCTTTATCATTGTGTCCTCATTTGTATTTTCACAACACTTTCTGTAACTGTATACTTGTTTGTTTCATTATTATCTTTCTCAATAGACTATAAATTCCATTGGGGAGGGTTTCTTTTATTCATCAGTACTCATTGCCTGAACTGGTACCCGCCATAGAGGAAACTCAGATAATTGTAGAATAAATGAGCTCAGTTTTCTCACTTGTAAAACAGGGATAAATAACACTACCAATGTCAGAAATGCAATTTGAGACTATACAGGTAAAACAAGTAAGACAGGGCCAGGCATTTGGTTAGTACTCAAGAAACGTTAGCCATTATTTCAACTACACAAAGTATACTGTGGTTCTCAGCAAGTCATGGGCTTTGTAACTCAGCACACCTAACTGTAAGGCAAGAAGAAGAATCACTTACTGCACCCTACTGCCGAAGCACACTGTGAGGAAATATACAAAAGGCCCTGTGAGTGACCTAGAAGACAGGCTCCATCAAGAGTAAGACTTTATTGGATTCACAACTCACATCATCGAAGAAATTGGACAAATTTCCTGAGAACAAATAGGGTTGAGAAGGATTATGCTTGAGTACAATAGTGGCAGCATTCTAGAAATTCACAAAGTGTGGAGTATTAATCTAACTATAAAATACCTCGGTGATACGTCAAGTTTCAGTGACATATACCACCTTATCTCCTGAAACATGAACCTGATTTATTAACCTGTCTCCCTCCTGTACTTCTACCAATAATATTTACAATATTCTCAGTTCAGCCTTCAGACGCTTCCAGACCTACACTTCTACAATTCCTCCACGGTCAGTTTCTAAGGACTGCGATTCTCACCTCTGGCTGCACTATCATCTGTAGGCCTTCTTAAGAACAAAGATGATGTGTCTTATCCAAGACCTACTCAGTGAAACCTCGTAAGGCGAGACTTAAATTTCTGTATTTTTAAAAAAGCTTTAAGCCAGAGTTGAAAACCCAAATCCTTACGACCTTGACCTCTTAGTACCAGAATGATAATATTCTATTCAAGGGCAATAGCAAACTAGCAAAAGGTTACTATCGAGCAAATTTAGCTCTTACTACTAATGTGGTTACATATTTTAGGTGAGCCTGGTTCTTCACCTTTAAATAGGAACTACTGACAGTATTTACCTCAAGGGCTTGGATTCAATACAAAATTGTATAGGAAGTGTTTAGCACAGTTTCTGTCAGATAGGAAGTGGTCTTGTTTTACCCACCTCTTCTGAAGGGTAATTTTCCCCCCAAGCTATAATCTAAAAAACCTGTACAATTTTACTAGTGAAAAACCTACAAGTCCTGCCAATTCCTGTTTTCCTTGCTCTTTCAAACCAAAATAAGGTGCAACTACGCCTGAGCTAGTCTTGCCTCAGAGGATGGAAGAAAATACAGCTGAAGCTTTTATTTGGTTTATTTTTCAAATTAGACCTTGATCCTTATTTTTGCCTACAGTTGTTTCACTGCTACATTCTGCATTCTCTAATGCCAGATGTCTGAAAAATACGATTCTTGTCATAAGAGGGATCAGCTATAAATCCAGCACAGGAAACCATGGTGTGCCTGAGCATAATTTGCAAGTGCCTTTAGCCATAGCATTAATTATGTGCAATTTGCAGATTACTGTATTAGGAGTTGTTGAGAATATGAAGATGTATAAGAACATTTTTTGGCCTTTCAATAGCCATTTTAAGAATATATTTCAGAAGCTGACACATGTTAGTTATGCTACAAGCCAAATTAGGGATGGTGAATAGAAGGAAAGGTGGTCTGATGACCACTGTTTTCTATCTCCTTTCGTCTAGTCCTACAGTATTAATTTAATTGTGTACACAGACACAGTGGCTGACTCTGCTACTGAAGAGAAGGCGATGTGAGAGAGTCCTGTATCTACTCCTGCCATTTACTCAGCACAGTTAATGTACAAGTAAATCTCTAGTGCTTAACATGAATTATTTATTTCAAACAACAACTCTATAGGGCAAGCGGTTTATCCCTATTTTACAGATGGGCGATGTGGAGTCAAGAAGTGGATTCACTTCTTAGTATTTGTGAAAACATCAGTTTGTAAAACTTCATTAAATTATACGTAAAACTGTAAAATAAATAACTTTTCTTTATGTATATTTTATTTCAATAAAATAGGTTAATTTCAAACATTACCTCTGTACCCAAGATTACTACAAATCTCATCACTCAAATGTCACTCAAAAGGGTAAGATCTTTAAAAACAAAACAAAAATCATTTTGGAATAAATAGCTGAACTGTTCTTTTTCACATCTTATTCTGGAACCAAGTTAAGTTTAATAGCACAAGAGGTTTCCTACCAGTATAATAATTTGGAACAGACTCCCTCCAAAGGGAAAAACAAAACCAAGATGTTTTGGAAGACAACTGAAGAACAAAGTCCCTTCCATCTTTTATCCATAAGAACAGGCCTTAAATAGGTTATCCTTTTTTTTTTTTTGGTTTCTTGAGATGGGGTCTCACTATGCAGTTTAGGCTGACCTGCAACTCAGTATGAACTCACAGCAATCCTCCTGCCTCAGTCTCCCAAGTGCTGGGACTACAGGTGCGTGCCATCCCACCTAGCATAGGGTTAACCTTAATGCTAATAATTTAAAAAAAATTCTTAAACCCTTCCTCTACTGCCATACAGATGTGGTGTTTGTCTTTATTTATTTATTTATTTATTTATTGTGCCGGGAAACTCATGACCTCGTGTTTGCCAGGCAGCCTCTGTGCTATTGAGCTATACCCCGGTCCCAAACTCTTCATTTTGAACTTGCTATTAGGTAATATTTCTCTTTTCAAAGCCATTCCCACAAAACGACTCCATGTGAATAATCTCACAGAAGGTGACCTCTAAATGCACAGTATTGTTAGCTGGTTGCAGTTGTGTCAGCCTATAATCCCAGCATTCTGAGAGGCTGAAGCAGGATTGCGCCCAGCCTGGTCAATTTAACAACTTAGAAAGACCTAGTCTCAAACTTTTAAGAAAGGGTTGGGGATGTAGCTCAATGAGAAGTCACCAGGTTCAATCCCAGGGATGGACACTGTTGTATTCTAAGTCCATCTCAGCATCTAGAAAGAGATGTAGCTGAGTGGTAGAGTGTTCGCCTAGCATGATAAATCCTGGGTTCCATCCTCAGAAGCACCAAAACAAACAAAAAATTATAAACTAATTTTTTTATAAAACCAGGGTCTTGCACATGCCAGGCAAGCACTCTACCACTCACTGAGCTATATCCCTAGCATAAGCCAAGTAATTCTTACATTTCAGGTGCCTCTTCCTTTCATCAGGCTACTCAAATAAAAGCTTTTTTGACTGTGCAGAGGGAAAATGCATTCCCTACAAGAATATAATAAACAAGGCCAAACTATGAAACAGAACATGAAAATAGCACGATAAACTATTCTACATGGTTGGGTAGGGGTGATAATGAGAAAACAGGAAAATGAGAAAAATTTTTAAATGTTTTATTCTTAGGAAATAAACTAATAAAGCATGTATTTTCCTGACCACCACGCTGAGGAAGAAATAGTTCTACAATGATAATGAACCCAGTTCTTCCTAGCTGAGCCCCCATGATGACAATGATTGTAATCCCAGCTTCTCTGGAGCTTTTTCTCTTTTTAGGTGGGACAGCAGTAGGTATATGGAGGGCAATGGAGAGGAACCTCAGGACTCTCCGTGGCTGCTACAGCCATTAGCACCATAATCTGTTCTAATCACTACTTACATTCCTTATTATCTGGAGCCAATATTAAATTCCTTAGCTAGCACCAGTACCTTCTGTGACCACTTCCAGTTACACTTGTCACTGGGCTCTGGAGCAGACAATCTTTCTCCCCAACAACCCTGTGCACAGCAGAGGGAGCACAAGGCAGCTGTTTCTACCTATTTTCTGTTTCCCTGGAGTCAGAGTGGACCCACAAAAGGGGTAGGGGGCCCCTCTATACTCCTCTTCCGGGAAAGCCTCTGAGATCAAAGGCAGCAAGCCTTCTAGGCAAGCGAACCACTAACCAAGAGTCTTTCTACTCATCTAGATTCTTTGCCTTCTTCCCACGTACTGCATGTAATGATCTTCCCCTCTCTTCTTTATATAGCTTTCCATCAATGTCCATAAACCTCAGTTTTGGAAGTACAGATTATCCATTCTCTAAGCAAAGAGTCTGTATTTTTATGCCCAACCCCACAGTCCCTTTGTCCAGTGATTTGCATATAAGAGTCAATCAATGTCGGACGAAAGAATGAATACAACTAATCAAAGCTCACACTTCTGTTATCCGAAGATTGAAAAGAAAGTTCTTCAGTGATTAACTTTATCATTTACTCTTTCTCTTTACATTAGTATTTCTACCTCAAATAGTTATCAAGATCCCAAATTACTTCCTTTGAAGAAAATTAAATAATGAAGATTTTTTTCAATCAAGTTGCTCTATAAATAACCTTTTCTCCCTACAAAGTTAAACTTTTAGATTAAGAAGCAGCTCTTCATTCCCTTTCACATGGGAAAGGAAATGAGAAAAAAGAGATCTGGGGGTGGGGAGGGGGGATGGGAAATACTCCCTCAGTAAGCAAAACAGGAAGATGCAGTACCTCTAAAGAGTCAGCCAAGTTCACTTAACCATTCTTGCCTTTTGGAGAGGAAAAAAACCAACAAACCTGATTTAAATGAATGAAATTTCTGGCAAGAAAGGAATCATGAATACTATCTAAGTACATATACCTAACTAATTCTTTCTAAGGGAGAAAAAACATTAAAACTAGTGCTGCCCTTTACCCATGTGTCCAACTTCATAAAACTATTTTTATGTATATTCCTATGCACTGGTCTCTTCAAGACAAAATCAGCCAAAACAACAAGCCAGTGCTAATTCACCATAACAGATTGAACAAATAAATCTCGCAGGATCCTATGTAAAGAGCCTGGTACATATCCCACCAATGATGCTGCTCTCTGGTAGGGAGCTCACTGATATGCGCTGCTGGCACTCTCCCTTACCCTCACACTAGGCTAAAGGTATAACCTTTGCACACTAAATTTGTCATCTGCTGAATGTTGATAACAAAGGAGTGTTCATGTGAATTCATCAGTTAATGTTTTCAAGTATTAGGGACATGAGCACAGCTCAGCTTTTAGTGAGTCATAATAACTGAATTCATGCCATTCCAGAGTCTTCATCAACATGGAATGAAGTATAACCAGGTTGGTCAATGTAATTTGTGAAGATCCTAAAATTGTGGCATGAAGATGAAGTAAAGCTAAAGATCAGGCAATGCTATAGGGACATACATGAGAAGCACAGTTTACTTTGATAGAATTTTCAGTAATGAAACTCAACAATGTATTGGAAAAGATCAAGCCCAGTAGAATACTGGGGAAAAACAATCAAATGACAAGTGTTTTATAATTCAGCTTACCTAAAGCATGTTATCTGTGCTTTACAGAATTTGTTAAGTAGGATTCACTATTCAGCAAGACATGGAACAAATCTCCAAATGAGAAAAAGGGCCGCCACATTTATAAGCTTCAATTTGATACAAACCATTTTGAGCTGCTCATAAAAATGGAGGAAAAATTCCAACATCAGCCTAGTCTCCTAAGGGTGTGACAGCCCCAAACTATGTTTGTATAAAATCTTTGCTCACTTCAAATCTGCATTTGGAATGTGCCATTCCAAATCTACATACACTTCATAGTAAACAACAGCACAATTAAAACCAAGGTATCATCCTCTGAGACTTCAAGTTAGACTCAGTGGGAAGCAAAGAAATGAAAGTGTAACTTAGACATCTGGATTGAAAGGAGAAGCAGAGGGAGGACATCTGGGCCTCTCACAAAGAATTGGTCCTGTTTATTTCTTTTTTTTTTAATTTATGAATTTTTTTATTTCTCTGGGTTTTTTTTGGTATTGGCAATTGAACTCAGGACCTTGTGCTTGCCAGGCAGGTCCTTGTGCTTGCCAGGACCTTGCGCTTGCCACTGAGCTATGTCCCTGGCCAGTCCTGTTTATTTCTAATTGCCATAAATATACAGTAACTGGGAATAGGTCTTCTCAGAATCTCTCAGATTTCTTCTATCTTTATTCTTTTTTGGTCCAAAGAAAAAATATCTAATTGACGGTTGTAAAGCTCATTCAATTTCCCTACCCACTACACTTCCCTTCACTTGAAGATATTTGAACACTCTTTTAAGGAAAAAGAACAGGCTATTAAATAAGGGGAAAAATTTACTTATAACTCAGGATATACTAGGAATCACTGGACTAATCTCAGCACCCACTGCCATATCTATAAAAATAAGTCATTTAAAGTCATTTTCTACATTCATCCAGACTCCTTGAAAACTATGCTGAGGGTCAAATGGGATAAACAATATTTATAACATCTTAGGAAATAGAGTTATATAATTTAATGTTCTATATTTGAGGTGATCAGGTTATCTCTTCACTGGTGAATACAACCATATTTAGCTTAACTTTATCAACAGTCGGGCCTTTAGGCCTGTGGACACATAGAGAATGGTGGCCCAGTGACAGCACCAATACCAAGCAGTTGCTACCAGGAAATGGAATAGTATTGACCATTAAAAAAAGTACGAATTTAACCTGGGTGTGTGGCGCACACCTACAATCCCAGCACTCTGGGAGGCTAAGGCAAGAGGACTGCAAATTTGAGCCCAGTCTGAGCAGCTTAGCAAGACCCTATCTCAGAATATAAATTAAAAAATGGCCTGGGGTTGGAGCTCAGGGAGAAGGGCTTGGCTTCAATCCTCAGCACTGAAGGGTGAGGGGAGAATGCCTGAGGATGAAAAAAGCCATAAAGATATTCAGAGTCTTTAATGAAAGAGGTCCATGTACAGTTGCAGGATACAGTATTTTTTGTCCTACTTTCATAGACCTGCTTTGAATGGAGAAAAAATTATATATATATGTATAATTTTACTAATACACACACTCACTCCAAGATGCCTATTTGCCTTTGGCTACTGTGTAGCTAAGGCCAAAGAGATGAAATAATGGGAGGCACTATACCAGTTGCATTTAAGAGCCAGATTTGCCCCTCCCCAGAAAACCTTTTCCCTGAGTTATCAAAGACTTTATAAAACCATATACCTACGTACATTGAAATCACTAAAGATTTCTGATTCTTCACATTCACAGCAAAGTATCGCTGCTGATTCGCTGTCTTCCACATGAGAGCTCTGTAATACAAACAAGGTCATTTCAGAGATCTAGATAAATGTGCCCATAAATATGAGGGGAAAAGCCAGCTGAAATTACCGAGTGTTAGCTCCTAGGCAAGCAGCTACAATTCCGATTAGTGATTGCTATTTTGGAGAGAATACAGCCAATGAAGTGACCGGATGATTAGAAAACTGTTTTAAGAAAATATTAGCTGAAGCATTTTCT
This sequence comes from Dinomys branickii, assembly GCA_004027595.1. NCBI lineage: Eukaryota > Metazoa > Chordata > Mammalia > Rodentia > Dinomyidae > Dinomys > Dinomys branickii. The sequence goes on along the minus strand of PVLD010018247.1, from coordinate 10,112 downwards.
GTGTTTTCTAAGCAATGGGCTGTCTTTTCACTTTTTCCCCCCATAAGGATGGTGCTACTAACCTTTCACAGTGTGAGCTCTTCCTAGACTGGAGATAGGCTTAAATTTATGTATCTTCCCATGCAAAGATAGACAGTCTGTCAAAAGAACGTATACAGACTTCAGCAGTTTGCCATACTAATAAAAGTCTGGAAGCTAATGGCCACCACTTTGAGTCCCTTTAACTTCTTATATTTGTAGAGACTAAAGGTAACTTATATTAATCTCATGATGTCTCAATAAATTTAGAACCAAAATATTTACACAAATTTTTCTTACTTGATGTATATATTTCTTTGGTGGACTTTACATTTTATGTGATTGCTTAGAGATAGGCTTTCAAATGTAACAGGGCCTGTTCAGGGGATCAAACAACTAGCCTAATCTCATTAGAACTCTGCTTACAAGTATTTATAAGAGTCAAAAGACATGCTCTACCCAGCTCCCCTACCAGATGCCAGAAAATAATTTAAAACCTTTTCTTCTATTCTCAAATCTCTGTTTCAAAATCTGTCTGGAAGATAGATAAGAAGAATGACACAAAAGAGTGAAACAATTAGCTGGTAACACAAGAGTGTTTTTTCATATGACCAACAACACAAAAAGAGGACAGAAAAAGATACAACCCTAATCCATTAGAGTCCATTCAGATGTTTGCTGATTGCATAACAGTTGCTGGAAACGGAGTCAGCCTCAGATAGAATACCAATGTATTTGCATATGTCACCCGAACTTCTTACTATCAGTGGCAGAAACTTAGTCGTATATAACTACTCTGGCTATCCTAGTTGATACTACTTTGTTTTTTAAAGCAAGGCTCTGTTTAACTTGCAGAACCCTTAAGGAGATGAGTTTTAGAGTGCAAATAAACTTGAATACAAGAACTAAAGCTCACAGTTACTATTTCTTCTACCTACTTGTTCCTGGTTTGCTTCCTTCATACTTTTTTTCTACTCTAGTTTTTGTCTACTTTTGATTTTCCTGCTGAGAATCAAGTCTCATTGGCCATTATACCTTTCTCTTCCTCTTTTAGAAAAGATAAGAAATAACCCAAATATTTATTTCTGGGGGGGGGACTATTTGAGACAGAATCTTGCTGTACAGTTCAGACTGGGCTTGAGCTCACTTTGTAGCCCAGGCTAGTCTCCAACTTGCAATGATCCTCCTACCTCAGCCTCCTAAGTACTGGGATTATAGGTGTGTGACACCATACCTAGCTGAAATACATCCTTTTGACCAAGTATTGTTCAGAGAAAAACTGGGAAGTTTTCTGGGAAGAAAACACACCTATACATAGCAAGAACCATTTCTAAACAATAATTATAGTAATAAAATGTTACAATCACTATATGGAATGTATGATGCAAGAACTCATGTACTAAGATAAGGTTTTGAAGAGTGCTGAAATCTAACACAGTGACCTAACAATTCACATAGTTACCTAACAACTCACAGGCAGAAATTTTAAGAAATAATTCCACAGTCTCAACTCCTCTTGATATGTTTTATTGCCCTTCATTCTATTTCTGACAGAGGTTATATGTTTTTGAGAAAATAAAACATTTATTGACTTTTGTTGTTCTAAATCCATGCTGCTGTACTTAAGGAGACTAGGGATTTTGAAAATATACTATCACTTCTTCCTTGGGAAAATACAAAATGGCGGATGATACCAATAGGCTTCCGCAGAGGCTTAAGCAGTGGTCTTTAGGCCTCTGTTGCGGCTGAGGCTCAGGTCACAAAGCTTGCAGTGGTAGGAGGGAGGACAAAGAGTGGATCCCTGTCACCAAGCCTGGTTGGCCAAGAACACAAAGACTGAATTCCTGGAGGTGATCTGTCTCTCTCTACCTGCCCATCAAGAAGTCCGAGATCATCACATTTCCTGGTGCAGAAGCAAACTGGCACAGGCCAACAGACCAGGTTCAAGTTATTGTTGCCATCAGGGACTAAAATGGTCATGTTGGTCTGAGTATTAAATACTCTAAGGAAGTAGCCACTTCCATCAAGGGGCCAACATCCCAGCCAAACTCCCAATTTTCCCTGCACAGAGAGGCTGCTGGAATAAGATCTGTAAGCCCCATAGCTTTGCAAGGTGGTAGGCTGCAGTGGCCTATCACCCTACTCTCATCTCTGTTCTCTCTTTCTCCCTCCTTCATCTTCCCTACCTCCCTCTCCCCTCTCCATCTCCCCAACAACCTTTTCACTCCCAGCCCCCCACACTGCTTGCGGTGCTGGGGATGAAATTCAGGGTATCTCTCATGCATACTAGTCAAGTAACTGCTCTACAAGTGAACTATACCTAAACCGTAAAACTATTATTTCAATGTATGACAAAGCACTGGTAAACAAAATTTAGAAGGTGTCAAAGATATTTAAGTCATCCTTCCATCCCTGACCTCCCACATCCTAGTCTACAACCCCTAGAAGTAATCACTATGGCAGTTCTCTTAACTACCTTCCAAAGATAGTCACATATATATAAGAACTACATGTGAAGATATGCTTTCTCTAAAATAGATAAATGAAAGCAACTGTAGCTCTTTTTCTGTCCTTGCCTTAACTTATCTTCATTTCACTATCTTTAGAAATTTAATTGTAGTATAATAAAATTTACGAATCATTTTTAAATTGCTCAAGCTGGGTTCAAATTTATGGTCCTCTTGCTTCAGTCTACCACAGTACTAGATTAACAGGCATGTGCCACTGAGACCATTACCATTCACTTTTGTATCTGAATTTCAGTACTCCAAATACCTCATATAAATGAAATTGTATAGTATTTGTGTTTTTTAACTGCTTTTTTCATTCAGGATTATATCTTCAAGGTTCATGTATAACGTAGCATGTGTCAGAATTCCCTTCCTTTTTAAGGTTCAGTGATATTCCATTGTATCTATATACTACATTTTGTTTATTCACTCATCCTTTGATTGACATATATTTTGCTATTTTTGATTGCTGCATAATATTTCACTGTGTAGCTATTCAACAATTCAGATAATTGACCTCTTAATAAATAGATTCAGGCTACTGTAATTGTAATAATTATATTTGTTTTCTAATTTGCTGTGGTAAATTATCACAACTTGATGGCTTAACATAAATTTATTACTTTATAGTCTAGGGCCCCAGGTGTCCTAAAATCAAAGTGCCGGCAGAACCCATGCTTCTTCTAGAGAATTTAGGGTAGAATTATGGGCTCAACTGTGTATCCCAGAATTCAAATCCTTAAGTCTCAATCCGCAGAACCTCAAAATGTGCCTTTATTTGGAGAAGGAATCTTACCCAACTTGGTGGCCTTAATCCAATCAGGGACACAGCCACACAGAGAGGAAAGACCAGGAGAAGACAAGTGGCCTCAGAGTAAATCATGTCACCAACACCTTGATCAAAGCCTTTTCACCTCCAGAACTATAAGAAAATAAATTTCTATCATTTAAGCCACCAGTCTACGTTACTTGTTATGGTAGCCCTCAAACAAAATACAGGAAGAATCTATTTTCTTGATTTTTCTAGCATTTGGAAGCTACTTACACTCCTTGGCTAATGGCCCCTTCCCTCATCTTCACACTCAGCAAGTGGGCTGACTTCTCATATCACATCGATTTGACCTCTTCTCTATCCCCCTCCCACTTTCAACAACCTTAGGGATTGATGATATTGTCTCACACCCAAATAATCCAGGATAACTTATTTTTATCTGATTAGGAACAATTCTAATTGCAAATTTAATTTCTCCTTCATTAGGTAATGTAAAACATTCACAGGTTTAACAGGGATTAGGATAAGATTTTCTTTTGGGGGCATTTATTCTGACTACCATGGTAATCTTGTCTAAAGTTTTACAGGGGGAATAATTATTTTTTGTTTTATTTTGTAGAACCCAAATTTATATCAATATGATGGAAACACAAAATACCTGCAACACAAAGGAAGCATAGTGATACACTTTGTACATACAGGGGATGTTAACATTTACTAGTACCAGCAGAATGTCAGGAATTGTTTTTTGTGGAGAAACAATGATTTGGACTTGATCAAACCACAATATTTACACAGCTCTTTTTATGATCAGTGTCACAGAGCTGTAAGATAATTGTCCAGGACTGCATTAAGGATACAACATATGGTTATTAAAGGACAACAATAATTAGGCTGAGTCAGTTTGAAAGTTTAAATCAGGATGTTACAGATTTCTTCTTCTAGGCATGTACAACTCCTTGCACACATATTTTCTAACCTTTATTGTTTCTATGTAGATTCTTTTTCCCCTTCTACACTGTGGCCTTCTCAACTTGTCCCTCTGGGGCCTGGAGCATAGTAGACACTTAATGAATAGTGAGTAAGTGCCTTTGCATTAGTTGTTGCAATTCTTCCTCATTGCCAGTATTAACACAAATTGAAGATGAGTTACAATCTTTGTATATAGCTATGGTTAAGAGGCCAACCATTTTCACTGTCCTCACCACATGCTTTTTGTCTTTTAATTAGTTTTAGTAGCAACAACTCCTTTACAAAAGCCAGTTTGTTACATGAAACATTGCCTCTCTTGAGCTCCAAGTCAACATGGAGGTTTTAAGTACATTTTCACTTCTCAGAGCTACTTAGCCGCGTGGTCTCTTGGTGGTTGAAGCAGTCAAGGTATTCATGCCATAATGCTCTGTAACTGGCCTGCAGTTTGTCCGTTTCATTTGTGGAGGTACCGCTTTTCTCCACTCTGCACGTAACACAGGACTATGCAATGGTAACTTTGCTTGTTGCATACTTCAGAAGGCAGACACCACTTGACCCAAATCTTACCCATCCTCCAAAGTACCACTCACATCTTAGAATTTCAGGAACTTCAAAATGATGACTTCAACTTCAGTGAAGTGGAAAGTCCCCTCTGAAGTTTCATTGAACAGGCAAAGGTTGGCAAACCAGAGCCTGGGAGTCAACTTTGGTTCACAACTTGTTTCTTCATAGTCAGCAAGCTAAGAATGTTTGTCACATTTTTAAAGGGCAATTTAAAAAAAGGTAAGGAGGAATGTACAACAGAGAGCACAGGTGGTGAGCAAAGTCTAAAACATGTACTATCTGCACTTAACAGAAAAAAATTGCTGATCTTGGCCTAGAACACACAATTCAATCCAGTGATAAACTTCCTAGAATTGTAATCTATACATCGTCTTGTTTCTGTGTGGTGGACCCTTTCTGTTGTCTACCCAACAGTCACCTTTCACCTCTTTCACCTATCAGTCCCACATTTAGGCTGAGAATGCCAGGCACCTGGCTTTCTGCCACTCTGGAGCTAGCATAAAGTCACATTTCCTCATCTTAGTCTATAAGACCTATGGGCAAGTCTGCCCTGGGCTTATGGGAAAGGACTTCCACCTTCATAAAGATCTGAGAAGAGAAGCTGACTTTTTTGTACATTTGAATGCTACTTATAGGGCCCACATTTCCTATGCCTGATTTCTATAGCATGCACACTGTTGCAACTGTTGGCGTCCAATTATTTTGTAATGACTTGGAAAAAGTCCTAAAATGCTAAAATGATAAGTCTATAATTAAAAGAAGTATGAAGTAATTCCTACAAATTAAGATTGTTGCAGCACCACAATTAAATCACTGCTGCTATGCTGAGATAACTACATTTATTATTTTAACATCAGAGGTTAGCGGGAAGAAAAAAAAATCAGCACTGTAAAATTGTGGGAAAGCTCCACAATCAAGTTTAATAATCTATAAAATGAAGTATTGGGGATAGATAACACCTGGGATTCAACCTCTCCCTGGTGGGTAATTTGTCATGCAAATATATTATATCATCTGTCAGAGCTGTAAAGAGCTTTTCAACCCTAGCTTCAGGAAAAATCACTCCAAGAAGAAATTAGAATTATTCTAAAAAATCATTCCTTGAATGGGACTTTGCTGGAATTAATTCTTCCCAGCTATAGCAAGGAACTCATATGAATTTTATTTTTTTTTAAAATGAGGATACAAAAGTCAGATACAGTTGAAGATGAAGAAAAAATAGCAAAGAGATCTAGAACAAAGTCAATGTGTGACTAACTAAAAATCAGTGCCTTCACAGATAAAGAATAACGGGGGATAAAGGACAATAAATGTACAAAGGAGAAAAACAAGGAAGCAAAGCAGATTATGTTGAGACTGGCGCAGAATAATTAATAATAGTAATTAATTGGAAATAAGCAGTTTTCAGTTTATATAAAGCTTATTCAGAAGATTACGTGTATTCCTCTCTGAAATATTCTTAAATGATGCCTGCATCCCTAAACTTGCAATTGATAGTAAAAGGAGAGTGTTATTCCTCCAATAAGATGCAAAATTAGTCGTACACATGCACAGGTTAGTCAGTTTACACAGGCGGCCACTATCTGTATTTAATAGACACTCATGGTATAACATGTACACTAAGGTACCATGGCAGGTTCTGAAAAGTAGTCATCCACAAAAGCAAGAGCAAGCAATAAATTCATACAGACAGGGAAAAGCAAAAATCTAGTGGGAAGTGTTCAGTCCTGATGAAAAGTCCACAAAGAAAAAAGTGGCAGGACTATCTTAACCCTAGAATTTCAAAATATGAAAGAGAAACTTTTGGGTTTATGTCTCTAGTTGCTAATTAAGTGGCTCACAAATGAAATAGAATCCTTACAGAGGCTGGTTTGTCTCTACTAGGCAAACCAAATACTCGCTCATATTCCATTTTTAATTAGGCCTCTGCAATTAACAGGTTAGCTGCTTATTTCTCTCCTGTTCTGTACAGGAGTTAAAAAAAATTCAGTTCTGTCAACTTTATGAGGTGACAGCAGGCTAGTAAACAACGGGACACTATAAGCTGAACTCCATGTGTGCTGAAAGCACATAATTCTTATGTCCCCCACTTACTTGGTGAAACGTCCTACATATTACCTTTACTTACAGTCTTTTAAAATCTTAGAATTCTAGTTATTTCCTTCCTCAGAGCAATATATGAAAACTATCTGTGATTTAAATACAACCATCGACTTCCCTAACTGCTGCCACACTGACATCTTTTTAAAAATTCTGTGTAGTTAGACGTGGAACCTGGGCTACTGAGGTGTGCCGGGCTTTAGAGACGTTAATGTGTAACCCATGTAACATGATCACTGCACGCTTCTGTGGAGTGTGCAAAGAGGTGAAGTCTGTTATGTCTTTGTGGAATAGACGTTTCACAGGAAAGAGAAACCATGGAAATTCAGAAACCAAGAGGAACTTGAAGAAAAGAAGACACTGACTAAGAAAGGAGAGAAAAGTCTCCCTTGAACATTTGTCTAGGGATGTGTGCCAGGAAAGTAAGATAAGTGCAGAAAGATCACTGTTACTGAGATAGAGTCCCGAGACACTATCAAGTCAGGTTTCAGATGGTAGCGAATAGAATGGTTTTTACTTAAGACCAAGGATTAGACCTATTTTTCTGCAAGTAAAGAGGCTTGATTCTTTCTTTAATAAATAATAGAACTGAGAGATTTAGTTCTGGTACTGGAGGAGGAATCTAGGTTGATTAGCAAGGAAGGGTAGAGAATATTAAAACTAAACTAATAGGCTGAACTGGGAGTAGAAGGAATGATTTTGTATGTGTAATTAATTTTCTATATAGCTTTTGTTTTGTTTTGAAAGACAGGGTCTCACTATGTAGTCCAGGCTGGCATTAAACTCATGGCAATCCTCCGATCTCAGCTTCTCCAGGGCTGGGATTACAAGTGTGTGCCACCATGCCTGTCTAATTTCCTATATAGCTTTCTGACCACAATATTTCCTCACATTGTAGCCAGGTCATTTTCCCCATTTTTGTTGATTAAACAGACAACAATGAGAGAAGTTGCCTAGAAGTTGCTGGATAAAAAGTTGTAAATCTCAGGCAAATAAACCTTTGCAGAAATAGCTTTACCAACCGTCTAAGTCACCTGAGTGTTCCTCTTATCTTCTCAGGGAAGCCCCCCTTCCCTGCTCCTAACTCCTATCATGTACACTCTAAAGACTCCTATTCAGTTCTAGGTGCAGGACAGATGGGGGTACCCCCATGATTCTTGAATCCATAAAACTGTTGAAAGGTTAAGAGAAACCTAGCTACAGATTTTGCCCTAGTCTGCCATTTCCTCCTTAGTTACCTACATTTCAGGAGCTGGCATCAGAGTAAGACTGCCAAACTCCCTAGGGAAAATATTCATGCAGGTGGGAGACAAGGTGATCAGATAAAATTCTTTTAACATAGAGAATGCAGAGAAGGGTCTCTATCAAATATCGGTCACAGGCTTTTAGAATCCCACTACCATAAAGCAGCTTTCTGGTGAACCAGAGCTCAGACTTGGGTAGGACTCTAGACTACTCAGAGGGTTGCCATTTTGCAGTGCCCCTTTCCACAGTTGGCTTGGCTTCTAAGGTCTCCCAGTCCCACCTTCAGATTGTTTCCACTGGGGCCAATGCAACTTTCCAGATACTCTGTATCATGTGGATACTCTCTATCATGGGTCCCTAAGCTTTAGGCCAAAGGGAAAAGCCAGGACAAGTATTTAGCCCCAACTAACAAGAGCAAGGAGGAGATGAAATCCAACATAGCATCAAGGAAGGGATGAAAGATTAGGGATCATACAAGTCATAAAACAACTCATCCTGCCTAGGCCAGGGAGTAACCCAGATCCTGTGAACAGACCTTTTGATTAACATCACAGAAAGACATTATTCTGAAAAGAAACTTACAGGAAAGGAGTTGCTTTTAACAGTAGTGTCCCCCCTCAACCCTCCTCCCACCCCCGCCACCCCACCCCACCCCACTCTCTGCCTCAGGAACAGAGCAAAGCACAAGAAGGTCCAAAGTCTGTGTCAACTTCTGCACAGCCCACAGCCCTAACTAAAACCAGAACCTTATGGGTAGTGGGAATAGATAACTAAAGCACAGGAACTTCCTAGAGAAAAATCTAGAGCTTAAGCATGGACTTTTTGCATGAGACCTTGGTCAGTACAAAGAAATCTAGGCTAAGCAGGGCCCCCGAACAAAGCAAAGTCACAAGAGATATGTTCCACAGTCATTGCTCGGGTTCTGAGAGCCAGAGGTGTCTGAGCTCAGGCAGGATTGTAAGAAGTCCAGATAGTGAGGCAGAATTTCCTTTCTTGAAGCATAAGTTCTCTGAAAGAAAATGTTTGTTTCATGTAGAGAAACTCTCTTAGTTTTCACATTACCATAACCTCTGAAGAGAATGGTCTCTGTTTCTCTTAAGTGAGGACATTCCCTTCAAACATGCTGTTTTCATCTCACTGGGGAAAAGTAAACAAACAAAAGCTATCTGAGATGTCTTCAGTTTGATAGTTATCCTAAGACTATTTTATTATTCTCATTGTTCTTCACTGTCTGGATGGAGAATACTGCTATGAGAACAACATTGGTATTCTGGGTTGTAATTAAGCCACATGTATCTTTAAAAAATATTGTTTAAGATACAATAATTTAATATTGTCCCTTTGCCACAACAAATAATTCCATTAGAAAGAAGACCAACCCATCAAGAAGTACAGTAGAGCCTGATACTCCCCAGAAACTCTAAACCAGGACCATAGCTGGGCATGGTGGCTCACACCTGTAATCCCAGCACTTGGGAGGCTGAGGCAGAAGGATCACTATTGAGTTCAAGGTCAGCCTTAACTACAAAGTGAGTTCAAGGCCAGTTTGACGTGCATAACAAAACCCTGTCTCAAAAAAAGACAAATAAATAAATAAAAATAAACAAATAAATCAGGGCCATATTTTCTATAAGACCTAAGATCAATGTTAACAGCTCATGTGAATTTATCAAAAGAAAGTAGGTACTTAGATTCAAAATAAAAATTGCTCTACTATTGTAGTTACACTCCTAGTAGTTATGTTAAATCTCTTCTTTGAGACAAGGTCTTGCTATGCAGTTCAGGCTGGCCTTGAACTCACTATGTAGCCCAAGCTGGCCTCAAACTTGTGGTGATCTTCCTGCCTCAGCCTCCCAAGTGCTGGGATTACAGGCATGTGCCATTATGCCTGGCCTACAATCACTACTTTTTTTTTTTTTTTTTTTTAGAAA
>PVLD010018246.1:0-39542 GCA_004027595.1 Dinomys branickii | reverse complement strand
AAGAAAGAAAGAAAGAAAGAAAGAAAGAAAGAAAGAAGAAAGAAAGAAAGAAAGAAAGAAAGAAGACAAAACAGAAAAATTGTATCCAACCATCACTTCTGTATAGGAGGGTGTCTGACGGTGACCACATCCAGGAAGCCATCAGTTTGTCCTACTGTCACGGTCCAAGCAATTCAGTTCCAATTGTAGAAGTCAGGCTCTTTCTCGAGCTTCTGCCAGGGTACATACCTGTCATGGGCTCAATGCTCCATGACCTCAGGCTCCCAGGACGCGGCTGTCACACAGAGGTGCCATGCTGCTCCTGAGCGGCACCAAAGTGTGGGGTCCCAGGTTCTGGCAGTGGCCCTGCCCACAGCTGCTGCCTGGGGCGGTGAAACCAGACCCTCCCTGGAAGGCTAGTCTCACACTCAGTCAGGCATGAATATTTTACACCAACGCTCGGGTTCACAAAAGTCACTCCAGGAAAGCTGCATCCAGAAAACGCAGACCCTGTGTCTCCCCTTCAAGGTCCACATCAAACTACAGGGGCTTCTTCAAGGAATGGCTGCAAGGAGCCAGAGCTGCCGAGGCAGAGGCCGCTGTCAGGGACATAGTCTCTGCCTTCGGAGCCCCGCCCAGGCCACAGCCAGGTCCTGGTGTCCTGCTGGCTATATGTCTCAGGGTGCTGTCCTCCCTGAAAAGGTGACAGAAGCAGAGTCCAGAGGGCCAAGGACCCTGGCTGACCATCTTCTGCCCTGTCACCTGCTGGAGTCCCATTAGGGCAGTTTCCACAAATCTCGACCTGGGTGAAAGAGACACATATGCTTGCATGGCAGAGATGCAGAACACCCAACATCCTTGCCTTCCCCCTCCTTTCCCTCCAAATTCCTCCCAGAGCCTCATGCTGCCTGGGTGACCTGTCACAGCAACGTTCAAGACCATGGTCACACGGAGAGCGCGCTCACTTTTTCAGCCTGAGGAGTCATCAGTTTGGCCCTTACAGCCACAAGGTCTTGTGTGGCTGGAAACTTTCTCTTTATTCCCTGAGCTGAAGATTTCTGAGCGATTAAGAACATCTGTCTCTCACACACCGAAGCAAAAAGGACCTCAAATTCCCATTTCCACAACCTCATGTTCCTTGTAGAAGTTTCTATCCTAAAGGCAGAAGCCACTTTGCCATCTGCAGCCTGGCCCAAGAAGGAAAACAAAAATCTCACATCTACTGAGAGCCTTTGCTACATACCAGATACCAATTGGAGCATTTTCGATGTGTTGACATTTACCCAGGCATAGTGGAACAAGCCTATAATCCCAGCACTCTGGGAGGCTGAGGCAGGAGGGCGCAAAGTCAAGCCCAACCTGAACAATTTAGCAAGATCCTGTCTCAAAATTAGTTTTTTGTTTTGAGACAGGGTCTTGCTCGGAAGTTCAGGCTGGCCTTGAGCTCACTTGTAGCCCAAGCTGGTCTCAAACTTGCAATGATCTTCCTGCCTCAGCCTGCCGGGTGCTGGGATTACAGGCGTGCACCACCAGGCCCAGCCTGTCTCAAAAGTAGAAATAGAAAAAGGGATGGGTCAGCAGAAAGGTCCTGGATTCAATCCTCCCAGTACCACCCCCTCACACCCACACACACTAAAACAAGTGTTAACATTTATTCTCCCCACAACACCTTGCAACAAGTTCTATTATTGTCCTATTTTCCGGATGAGGAAGCTGAGGCATGGCAGGGTGATGAACGGCCGAAAGTCTGCTGCAAGTAATCTGGGTTTGTGCCTACCGTCCTGCCTGTGGCCTTTTTCTGGGGCCCCTGCCCTACTCCAGAAGGGACAACGGAGCCCTATCCCTCCTCCCCGAGCCCTGAGAGCACCAAGTCCCCGGCCTATGTCATTTGGTGTCACCTTTGCAACTGCTCTGTGAGGCAGAAGTGTGATTTTGTCCCTTTCCCATGCTAGCATTCTGACATGAAGCAACCTGCCCAGCGAGTCGCTGGTGGAGCCGGGTTCCCAGCCCTGCACGCGGCCGCCCACACGCACACGAGGCTGTGAGAAGCACGGCGAGTGGGCGGGGCCAAGGAGGCCACGTAGGAGGCATTTGGCCTCTGTCTTTGCAGAGATCTGCTCTCCGGCCTGAGGGTGGCGCCCTGAACACACAGCCAGACAGGGCCCTGCTGGCGCTGAGCTGGGATCCCAGTTGACTTTGGCCCCATCTGCCCTGACCCAGCCTGCCTCTTTGCAGGTGTGGGCAGAGGACAGGGTCGATGCTTCCTGACACAGAGGCCCGAGGCAGGGCCAACAGATCCTTTCAGAAGACAATCTGGAAGCAGCCCACTCCTGCCCCCCGCCCGGGGCCTCTGCTAACCCCTTGCTGTGGGCTAAAGCAGACATAGTCACTGTACCCATTTTATGATGAGAAAACAGAGGCTCCAAAATATCAGCTTGCTCAAGATCACTAAGGAGCCCACCCAACACAAGGCCAGCTTATCCAGGTATAGTAGACCCAGTGCCTGGGTCCCTAGTACTTTTAGGGGCCTGTGAAGATGTTTTCATTTCACTTAAAATCAAAAAAAAGAAAAATGAACTTTTAGGGTAAAGTGTCTTCCTATATAACATAAATATGTGCATCTTTATGGCACTATAGCAGTTAAATATATCAAAAATTTTTAGTGGAAGGAAGGGAGTCACCAAGGCAAGAATGCCCAGGACTCTTGGAAGTCACAGTGCAAGCTGAGGAGGCTGACCTTGAATCCAGACCTGTTGGCCCCCAGTGCTAGGAGAGCCAGCAAGGGCAACCTTGGGGGGCTGCAGAGTCCATACTTGTCCCTGGCAGGGTCGCAGCCATAGCAGTCACTTGGCCTGGAGACAGCCCTAGTGGGGGAGCAGCCGTTCCGTAATTCCTGGCCTTCCAAGTGGCCATCGGTGCAGAGAAACCACAGCGCGGGAGCTGACTCACTGAGAGAAGGCAAGTGCCTGCCACAGAGGACGGAAGACACAGTCATCCAAAACGTCCCAACTTTCCTTCCTCACTTGAAAGGAAGCAACAGGAGACCCTCACCGTGGGAATTCTGCCTTTCAAATCTATGCAGCCCACGGCACCAGTTTGGGAGCCACACTGCCCCTGCGCTCCCCGCTTTGCTATTTTGTGTGCTCCGTGGCCTTGAGTTACCTGACCTCTGTGGCTCCGTGTTTTCTTTAGTAAAATCCAAATAATATTGACCCCAACCCCATACAGCTGCAGTGAGAATTGGCCAACATAAAATGTTTTCTACATAGTAAAGCCATTGCAATGAGTAAAAGCCAGAAGAATATTCATTCGTTTGGGAGAGGGAAAAAAAAGCAAAAATCCCAGACCCCAGCATCCCAAGGGCTTTGAGTGATTGCTATGCCAAGGGCTTGCGTGAGACACTGAAAAATCTGGGGAAGGCATCAAAGCTTCAGTAACTCAGACCACACTGTGAGGTCAGCTTCTCTTCCCCTCCAGGTCTTTGAGGGGAAAATTTAGACAGAAGATCCTTGCCTCCAATTAAGGCATCACCAGGGTCAGAACTCCATCAGCCAGGGTGACTGGGTGACTTACACCACACCGAGCCTGGCAAGTTCATGATTACTCAACCCAAGGCAGAAACTATGAAATCAGAACAAAGGCCTGAGTAATAAGCAGCCCCAAGGGGTCTCGCCAGGTGAGCAGTGCCAAGCAGGGCAGGTAAGAAACCACCATCTGCTGGACCAAATCCACCAAAGGAAGAGGGAGGCTTCCCGAGGCGGTCTGGAGCTCGTGGCATGGCACCCCCCTTCCCCTCCAGCCGCAGAGCAGCGCTTCACTGACTGCCCTGCTCATACAAGGACCCCAGATGTCCCCAGCATGCTGCACAAGACTAACTGAATCAAGTGGTTTCTCCTGTACGAAAAACCCAAAGAATAAATAATTTAAAGAGCAAAATAAAGAACAGATTGTAGGAAACAGGGAGCTAGATCTTTTGCAGATGGGAAGGGCACCAAGAGATGGAGGGGCAGGGAGGGAGGGAGGGGAAGGGACATTAGAAGGATAAAGGTGAGCTGTGTGCACATCACCTTCCCACGATGAATGGATCACTACGTACTGCAAACGTGTATTCACGTTTATGTCTTGAGAGCCCATTTTGACAAGGTCCTGGCGGAGGCTGAGGTGGCTACAGAATGAGCCTCAGCTCTGGTCCTGCCCCGCTGACACCTGGGGCTGCCCTCCACCAGGTAGACAGGGAACCCAGGCCATGTGGACCCTAGAACTCAGCATCCCAGGAGCCCACGGCGCTGCTCTGAACTAGGCCCCCTGGGATTTCCTGGGGGGCAGGGGTGCAAAAATTGAATTAAATGTGAACATTTCTGGCAGGATACTGTTTTGAAAAGTCAGTTATTAGTTGGAATGTGATGGCATGCGCCTACAATCCCGGCACTCTGGCAGACTGAGACAGGAGGATTGCAAGTTCAAGCTCAGACTGGGCAATTTAATGACTTAATGAGACCCTGCCTCAAAAGCTTAAAAAAAAAAATTAAAGGCCTGCAGATGTAGCAAAAGCCCTGGGTTCAATCCCCAGTGCCCCCTCAAAAAAAGATCATTTTTTTTTCTACCAGCATACCTTCCCACCTTCTGAGACAGGTACCTTAAATGCCTTCCTGTACAGAAATTTTAAAATTATAACTAATCACATTTTTCTTTTAAAAACACTTTTACTTATACTTTCCTTTAAAAACAGCAGGCTCCAGATAATGTCCAGGCCTCTCCTATCACACCCTGAAGGGCTTCCCCACTTGTACTTAGGGGAAGGTGCTTTTTTATGCATTTCTGTGGTGCTGGGGATCTAACTCGGGGCCTCAGGAATGCTAGGTAAGTGGGGCTGTACCACTGATCTACACTCCAGAAGGTATTTTGAGAGTTTTGGGGTTAAAAGAATCGGGCAACCCATTCTTATTCCCCAATAAACTGTCCTACTTATTTAAAAAAAAGAATTAAAATGGGGTGGAGCCTTCAGCCTCCCCATTTACCCCACCAGACCTCTTTCCTGGGGACAAACACACCAGTGCCCTGATGCCCTGTCCCTCCCACAGGGGTAAGGCAGGTGCTGGAGTCAGGCAAGATCCTCCAGCTTCTATCTGGGTCCCTGCTAGATGGAGGCAGTGCCCACGGGAGGGACGTCCCAGGGGTCAGCACCAGAGGCCACTGAATGGATTGGGAAGTGCAGAGTCCAAGCCCTGCCTCTGAATTCGGCGAGTTTCCCAGGGTAGTGGTCCCTAAGAGAAGGAAAAGCCCTGAAATTACTGGAAAGGAATTTGTGGCCACTCTTTCCAAGGAAGCCTGGGGCTAGATTTAGAGCATTCAGCCACATTTTTAAAGCAGTATCATAGGCAGGCATGGTGTAATGTAAATTCTGTAATCCCAGAACTCTGGTAGGCTGAGGCAGGAGGGTCACAAGTTCAACCCAGCCTGGGTTTGAACTTAGCAAGAACCTGTCTCAAAATAGAAGTAAAGAAAAAGGGATTGGGTAGGTGTGAAGGCCCTGGATTCAATCTCTAATACTGAAAAAAAAAAGTGATATCATCCCCTCTCTACATCTATTTAGCAAATGATATTCCATATTTAGGAAAGCGCTGTTTTACATTGAAAGTGCTACTGTGCATGTATATAGTTTAGGAACACATCATCAAATAAACTGATTAAAAATCGCTAAAGGATACCATCTGTGGGATCACCTCTGTGCAGCTTCTTAGCAGAGCTCTCTGTTTTCAGCTGCTCTAAGTCTACGGAACAAGACTGCGAGCAAACTGCTCTCCCTGGCATTTTTTAAACATTAAAAACATTATTGTAAATGTTACACACATTATAGAGTTCATTCATTATTCAGGAGAATATGTACCCTGATTCTTTTTTTTTTTTTTTTTTTTTTAAGGATTAAGATTCTGGAGCCTTTGTGCAATGAGAATACCTTTGGACACCACCCAGAGTGGGAGGGACACGGGGTAAGCTCAACTCTGCAACTGAAGTGATTTAATTAGCGCAGGTCTGGTCCTTGCTGTTAGGGCTGCCCAGTGTCCTTACCCAAGGGGTGGAGCTGGGAAACCAGGGGCGATACCTGGAGATGACTGTAAAATTCAGGAAGGGAAAAGAAGGTAATCAAAGCTTCTTACATGGCTTTACTGTTTGCCAAAGCTGGCTGATTCCCTGCAGGCCCCTCGGGTCCGCCCTGTGAGTAAGAGAGGAAGGATTCCTTCTTTTCTCTTAGGAACAGTCATAGGAGAGATGCTGCCTCTCCTCTCAAGGGGTTTCAGCCCCCTTATTCTAGGACTCATGAAAGGCAATTTCACGATGAAAAACAAACAAAACAAAAACACCTTTTTCGTGTATGTTGCTGGTGATCAAACCTAGGGTAAGTTTGCATGCTACTTCTTCTATCACTGAGCTACATCTCCAGCACTAAGCCTTCTTTTAAAAACAAGCAAATGAACAAAAAAACAGGCCATGGAGGTACACACCTGTACCAGCACAGTGGAGGCAGAGGCAGGAGGTTCACCACCAAATTCAAGGCCAGCCTGGGCCACATAGCAAGACCCTGTCTCGTAAATAAACAAACAAACAAACAAATAACAAAAAAAAACCACCCCACCGCCTTTAGGAGAAAAGCAAAGCACTAAAGACCTGAGTCTTTATGGAAAATTAAAGCATGTTCTCTTCTGACAGTGCTTTTTCTTTGTGGATTTCTGTGATGACCGATATTAATACAATCTGAGGTAACATTACCAGCACTGCCTACAGTATTTCATTTCATTCTCAGAATAACTCCATGAGGGAAGCACTGGGTTTTTTTTTCCTTTCTTTTCTTTTCTGCCATGCTGGGGATGGAGCCTGGGCCTTGGGCTTGCTAGGTAGGCACACTAACCACTGAGAGGCATACGCTCAGGCCCAGAAACCATGACTCTTGATTGATAGCCCTACTTCATAGATGAGGTCCAGAAAAGCCAAATAATTTATCTAAAAATTTGTGCCTCACAAAACTCTGTGGCAGCCCTGGGTTCAATCCCCAGCATCACCAAAAAAAAAAAAAAAGAACCAGCCCCAGGCCCTCCACCCTAACTCAGGAAGTGCTGGACTTGAAAGTCCCCTCCAGCCTAAACCTGACCTCAGGTTACTCCCTGGAGGACCTTATAGTTTGGCGCAGTCATTTTCTCCTTGATCTTTACCAGAGCTGGCAGGTCTAAGAGTAAGACTTGCCCCTGATAAAGGCCTAAACATCTGGCTCACCAGGTGTGGGGGCACAGGCCTGTAATTCTAGCACTCTGGGAGGCTGAGGCAGGAAGACTGCAAGTTTGAGCCCAGGCCAGGCAATTTAGCAATTTAGCAAGACCCTGTCTCAAACTAAAAAAAAAGAAGCATTGGGGATGTATTAACCGTGGGAAGCCCTGGGTTTGACTCCCAGTATTACGCACACATACAGAGTTCATCCAAGGTCAAAAAGGAAAGCAATGGTAAGAAATTTTCTTACCACCCCAAAAAGACACATAATGAGAACAAAAGCGCATACTCAATCCAAAAGCCTCCGCCTGGCTCTCGCCCCGGCCCTTTAAGGAAACATCATCACCCTGTCAGTGCTCACAATTCAGAACGTATAGTGTGTGTATTGTGAATGGGTGACAGGGTTGGGGAGCAGAACAACTGAGGAATTCATCAATGTGATAGGAAAGACCAGTGCTGCACTGAAAATGGAGCAGCGCGCGTGCGCGCGCGCACACACACACACACACACACACACACACACACACACAATCGGGTTGCCACAGCAACCACTTAATTGACATTTTCATTTCCCCAGCATTTGTTCTGGGCAGGTGGGGGCAGATTCCCGTCCTCAGGGAGGGGTGAGGATGAGGGTGTCCCCATATCCCTCTGCAGGTATTGCTGAGAGAATGATTGCTCCCACTTCCAGAGAAGGCCTGGGAGCCAAGGGTATTTGACAGTCATGACACAAAACTCCCCCTGCCTTCAGGGGCAACACCACGGTGCACAGGACGGTGAAATGCTGATCTGCCTGCACTTGCAGGCTGCGTGGACCGGATGCTGAGGCCCAGTGACACAACTGGGCTATTCCACACTGGCTTCCTCAGCCAGGGTACATGGTGCAGGGGAACTAGGGGAGGTGGCAACACAGCTCAGATCCATCAGGAATAGAGGACCCCACTTTGATCATTTTCTGTACCAAACCACACAGCGCCAGCAAATCTGCTGCCAAAAGACAAGGAGCCAGAACACGGGGGAGCAAGCAACCTCCATAAGCTCAGCCACGAACAGAAGTGAGCCTGGGTTTCCTTGCAAGGGCACCTGCCATCCCAGCTGCAAACCTCCAGGCGGCCCCCGGCATGCAGAACTCAGGGCCTATGAGCTCCTCTGCAGTACAAGATGCAGCCCTGCCTCAGTCTTGGCAGCCACGTGGTTTCAGAGGACAATGCACAGGGAATACTAAACGCAACTGCAACTCGGGAGCTCTGACACAGCCACCTGGCCTCCACCCCCCCTGCGCTCAGCCACTGCGGTTTCTCTCAAAGGCAAGGCTCCATGCAGGTCTGTGACCCAATCAGGGTGGACAAAATGGTGTTCAGAAGGCCCAGCTCCATGGCAGAAAACAAATCATTTTTGCAGGCACAGAAAAAATCTTTTAGGTGGAAAATATACTGCTTTTGTGCCTTCTCCATGAGGAAAGGACTCCAGCGTCCTTCTTGCAGCCTGCATTGCATCAAAAGCTAAAGGCTAAAGAGCTTCGCTTACCCCAGCCCTCACAGCTTTTGCCCTGTCATCTCTGCTGCCTCTTAGAGTCACTCAAAGACTGTGGCATCTTCTGTGAATGTGGAAACCAAACAGAGGGCACCGCCATGAGCAGCTGCTTTCAGCGCTGCGTGGAAAGGTGATTTGGAGCAATCAGCGCCTCAGAAATGCGAGGGGCAGAGGCTCGAGGACACTTCCTAAGAATGCAGAACAGCACTCTGGGAGGTAACCCCCACTTTGGACGGTAGTACTCTCTCCCTCTAAAAGACTAAAGATTATAGTAGAGCACATGCTTAGCATGTATGGCACCCTAGGTTCAATCCCCAGCACCAACAGTATTTAATTTAAAAAGTTAAAAATTAAAAATTATTTATAAATGTCTCAGTAACAGAAATGCTCCCTCCCCCCAAAAAAACCTATAAATGTGGGGTGCTCCCCCACTATCATCCCCTTTCATTTTATTTTATACTTAATTGAAACTTGTCTTCTAGCACTTCCTATGACTTGAGATCATAGGACTTCTCAGTGCTTGTACTTGAATGTAGTAAGCGTCAGGTTTATTTTCACAAACTCGCTCAGATCTAGGTTTTAGGGTTTTTTTCCTAGATTTAAAAATTTGTCATACTCAAGCAACTCGTATTTGTCAGTTTGATACTTTCTCCACTATTGTAAGCACTTTCTTTTTATTACTTCCTTTCTTCATTGACAGCTCTGCTCTACCAGGATTGGATGGTGCCTTCCTGATTCCATTTATCCCTGTCTTTCCCACTCACAGTAAATTTTGCTTTCAGAACCTGCAGGAAGGAAAGACAGCCCCTCTGGCGAATTCCTCCTCAAGCCCCACAAGGGGCTCAGGTTACAGGACAGAGAGATGTCAGCCCCATTCTAGGCCCTGGGGCCCCTCTGCCCCGTCCCCCACAAACTCTCCCCAGGCTGCTGGTGGAAAGCACCACTCAGCCCAGGCCACTTTCTCCTGGCTCTCCCTCAGCACACATTTGCCCTCCTACTCCAGCCAGAGCTGTCCCAGCACTTGCAAAACCTATGTCCTTATCAGGGAGAGGACAGTGGACAAAATCAGAGTGAAATGGAGGGTGTGTAAAGGACAAACAGAACTACGAGGAAAAATAGCTCAAGAAAGGAGGACGTGAGGCTGTGGGTGGGTGGTTGAATTCAACAGGCTCTTCACATAGAGGTTTCCACCCTGGGTAGGTCAGTCAGGGAGGGTCTGGCTCAAGGGGACACTCATGACCCACAAGCAAGGCGCATCCACGCTGCACCCAAGGAGGAGCCCCAGTGACATGAGGGTAAAACCGCAGTTCCTTACCACGGCCTTTGGGATCCTGCTGGGACTGCGGGGATACTCTATCCAAGTGAAGAATGAGCCTCCCCTTGAGTCTGACATTTCTCCACGTGGGCCTGGGGGAGGGGCCAGGCCACGCTCTCCCCGTCTCAGGCTCTCTGCTCTGCGCGTTCCCATCTCTGGCCAGGCTACTCATCCGCTCCCCTCCTTTTCAAGGTTACTTCCTCAGAGAGGCCCTCCCTCACCACGCCCATCTTCTGTGTTTTAATCTCATCACACCCCAGTTCTTATCTTTGAAATGATCTTGTTTCCTGTCTGCCTCCTTCATCAGGAATGCAAACTCCAAGCAAGCTGACCAAGATGGCCTCTCAGGGTCAGACACCCCTGGACCTGGGCCAGGTACCAGCAACATTCCAGCATGTATTGCGGAGTGAGAGGTTGATTCATCAAGCAGAGCCAGATAACAAAATTGCGAGGAATCCATGCAATCCATGCGGGAAGGCTAGAATTCCTCAGAACCTCACAGTGATCCGTATTTCAGGTACTGCCATTTCATCAACAGGAACACCAATAATAATAAAAATAAAAATAATTCAGTGACAATTCAAGACATCAGTTTCAGGCAGAGGATGTAGCTCAGTGGTAGAGAGCTTGCCTAGCATACATGAGGTCCTAGTTTTGATCCCCAGCACCACACACAGACACACACAGATTCAATTTCATAATTCTACTGAATAATTATTGAATCACAGCCAGGCTGTGACGACACATACTTAAAATTCCAGCATTTTAGGAAGCTGATGTAGGAGGATTGCAAGTTTGAGCCCAGTCCAGACAATGAAGTAACAATAAGATCCTATCTCAAAAATAAAAGATAAAAGGGACTGGGGATATAGCTCAGTGTGAAAGACCTGGTTTCATTCCCCAATAATAAGCTGAAACCACCAGTTCTTCACTTGGGCCTACAGGGGTGCCCGTGTCCAGGAGGCAACCTTTGGCCATTAGAGGACCAAAATGCCAGCCTCAGATTACCCTTGATTTTCAGCTATCCTGTGAGGAGTGTGTGCAGACACCGATTCCGTCACTGTCCCTTACTTCTGGTCACCCCTCCACATGCCTCAGTCCCCACTTTGGGTTTTGAGACAGGGTCTCACTAAGTAGCTCAGGCCAACCTGAACTCTCCGTCCTCCTGTCTCAGCCTCCTTAGTGCTGAGATCATAGGCTTCTACCGCCACACTCGGTTTCCAAGCTGCCTCTACCCCGTCAGTAGCCTGCATCCTGTCCCTGAGAAGACAGATCGAGGCTAGCTCCCCCATCTGCACGTTTGGTCACCATGTGAACTCTCTTGTGAAAAACTCGAACTCATCATTTCAGTGGTTGGCACAGCGCAAAGTGGGCAAAAGGCCTTGGTAATGAAAGTGACAGGTCTGGGTCTGAAGTCAGCCCTGGCCACGCAGATATCCGTCATTAGCTGAACCTGCTAAGCGTGGATTGGATGGGGGCGATTAGCAGGAGCTTCTGAGGTCCAGAGCAGACTCGCTGGGTGCCCACCTATAACCCCAGCACTTGGGGGGATTGAGGCAGAAGAATCATAAGCTGGAGACCAACCTGGGCTCCATAGCAAGTTTAAGGCCATCCTGGACTATTTAGTGAGACTCTACTTCAAAACATAACAAAAAACCCCTTCGTATAGCTAAATCTCTGTCACTTCTGACTCTGACATGTTTGCAGGGTCTAAAGGAAAACCTCCCCAATCCACCCTGGAAAAGGTTTTTATTTAAAGACCATATAAACCCCTTGACACGGATGGGTTCCTGTGCTCCTTACCTGTGAGCCAGAGCCTGGTGTCTCTGAGAACAGGGTCCTTCCTAGGGAGGAAGGTTGGAGTTCAGCTAGAACATCTTTGCTGGCGGTGCTGGGCCCAGGCGGGCAGTGCCCAGGGTCTCCCTCTGGGCTCAAGCCGGGGTCTCCTGCCCACTCTGCCCTCTGCTGGGCCCAGCTGTTCCAGCCCAGCCACACCAGAGCTGCCGCTACAAACATAGCCACCCGCAATGTGGCCCCTCTGCCAGGCCGTGGCCACAGTCCCCTCCAGACCGGAGCCCACAGCAGTCTTTGCCCTGGAATTTTCTGCTTGGTTCACCAATTCCTATCTGGACCCAGCAGTGGCTTTGGTGTTGAACAAGGCGGGCATTCAGCCTGTAGTTCAGCAATTAAAATCTGTGAGGACAGGATCTCACTCAGCTCCCAGGGAATGACCTGGGTCACAAGGGTCTTGAAATGGGCCCCTTTGTTGTTCTGGTTTTGGGGGCAGGGTCTCACTATCTACGTAGCCTCACTCATGTCCTCCTGCTTCAGCCTCCCAAGTGCTAGGATTACAGATTAGCCATGTATCACTCACTGCTCCTAGCTTCAACTTTGGTTTTTATGCCCCTCAATCCTGTTATCCCCATCCTGCATTCTATCAGTTACAATCCCTTGGCTCTGCTTTCAAATCTTAACCAGACTAAAAGCCTTCACCCCCCCTCCACACGCTCCTGCGCCTCTGCCTGGACCTCTCAACTCCACAGCAAAGCACCCAGTTAAACCCCAGCCTATCACATCCTGTCCTGCTCAGAGCCTCCGGTGGCTCCCGTATCGTTCCAGGTAAAAGCCCTCAAGGCCACTCTGCTGAAT
This sequence comes from Dinomys branickii, assembly GCA_004027595.1. NCBI lineage: Eukaryota > Metazoa > Chordata > Mammalia > Rodentia > Dinomyidae > Dinomys > Dinomys branickii. The sequence goes on along the minus strand of PVLD010018246.1, from coordinate 26,806 downwards.
CTTCCTTCTCCGCTCTGCTCCCCAAATGCACTGGGCACACTCGATCCTTGCCTGTCCCTGTTCAGGGATTTTCCTTGGGGTCACTTTCCCTGACCACCTCATTAAGAATCACAACTCACCACCTGCTCCTCCTGTCCCACCTCTGCTTCCCTTCCCCTCCGCTGCTGGTTTTGTTTTTTTCCTAGGGCCAGACCGTGGTGCACAGCCAAAGTGGGTTATTTGCATCACAGAAAGCTCCCACAGGTTCACCACCACTGCCCTAGGCCATCTCACCTCCTCAAACAAAGGAGGAGGAGACCCCCAGAGTAGTTGTGTTTGTCGAGGCCTGCGGTTTGTTACTTGTTTTCAGGCTCTGCAGAGGTCTGCATCTACAGTGTTTGGGACTGGCTTGTTGGCAGCTGGCACAAAGGAAACTCAGGGACATAGGTGGAGGTGACCAAGACAATCTGTAGGCACTGTGTAGGTGGCCCTGCCCATCATAGCTGTGACACCTGCAGCCCAGGGTCCTACAGGTGCAAACTCTAGCAAGGACAAATTAAGTGGAGACCCACCACCACCACCTGGGTGGGGCTGTCACCTCAGGGTCTCAGCAAGAGCCCCCTGAAAGCGCTGTGAGGCTCTGGGCCCCAGACCTGAAATCCACCTGAGAGAAGAAGAGCTGCAGGGTGGCCACCTCCATCCGTGGCCTCCCAAATGGTACTGATTGCTGAAGAGGCAGAGCATTTGTGGACTGCACTGCACTGCCACGACTCTACAGCCGGGACTCTGCAGTTGCCCAATCGGTGAGGGAGGTACTTACAGAGGAAACCCAGCTGCCTGGGCCCACCGGGCACGATGCTCAGGCCTTCCGCCTCCCCACCCCCAGGCGTTTCCATACCCGGTCTGGTGTTAACCAGCAGAGAAAGGCAGATTAGAAATGTCCCCTGCAAGGCTGGTTCCAGGCTGTACCTCCGGTGTACGTTCGTTCTGTTGTGACAAGTCCAACTTCCTTCCCAAGCAAGCACTCAAGTCCTGGGTTTTCATTTTGAGCCGGGGGTCTTGCTAAATTGCCCAGGGTGGCCTCGAACTTGTGACTCTCCTGAGTAATGGGATCAGCGCCCTTCACCTCTGTGCCTGTTACTGGGCTTTGAGAAACCTATTTGCAGGAATTTTGTGAGTTTATGACTTGAAATAAGTCTTTCACAAGCAAAATGAAGAAATCGCCAATAAAAAGGATTTCGTTTTCTATAGGAAAATATATTTAGTCTGTCCTGGGTTCGTGGCTCAAGAGCTCCTAAAACCTTATTCATAACGACCACCTGTCAATCAATCTGAGTATGCTAATAAGGGGCGGGGCTAGATAGGCTGAGGGCGGGCTCGTCACCAGGAGAAGCCAGTAATTAGAAAGCACAGCCTCTAGGCTGGGCAGCAATTGGGCAGAGGGGCGGCAGGCTGTGCCCTCTAAAGTCTCCTGAACCCCAGACTTCGTTAGCACCCTGGCTGGCAAATGCAAGCGCTCGTGAGGAGGGTGGCACACACCCTACCACCCTAGGACTGAAGCTCCATGCTCAGGACCTGCCAGACCTCGCCCTTTGTTGTGTTTTTGAAAAGCTTTTGAGGGGTACTTTGGTTTTTTTGAGACAGGGTTTCACTGTGTAGTTCAGGCTGGTCCTGAACTCACTATTAGCCCAAGCTGGCCTCAAACTTGTGGTGATCTTCCTGTCTCCACGTCTCAAGTGCTGGGATTACAGGTATACTCCACACCCAGACCATTTTGGTTTTTTTTTAATGGTTTTTGTTTTTGTTTTATTTTGGTTTGGTTTTTTAAATTTATTTTGGTACTGAGGGATTGAACTCAGGGTCTCTGCACTAAGCTACATCCCCACCTCTTTTTAAAATGTTTTGAGACAGGGTCTTTGCTAAATTGCCCAGGTTAGGGGGCTGGGGATATAGCTCAGTGGAATAAGCACTTGCCTAGAAAGTGCAGGGTCCTGAGTTCGATCCCCAGTACCGCAAAAAAAATAAATTAATTAATTAAAAAATAAAAAATAAATTGCCCAGGTTAGGCCTGAACTTGCTGTCTTCCTGCCTCAGGCTCCTAAGTGCTGGAATTACAGATGTGCACCACCACCACCACCCCCAGCTCCAGATCTTGCCCTTTTTACCCCTTGATTTTATCCTTTGTATTAAACTAGTCAGTTTAAGTGCTTTCTTGAGCTCTCAGAGCTGTTTGTTCCAGCAAATTGTTGAATCTGAGGAGGGAGCTCTGGGAACCCCAAGCGTCTAATCAGTCACAAGTTCCGCCAGCTGGGCCTTGCTCCTGGCACCTGAAGTGCATTTGGTCTTGGATTAGGCCCTTCCTTTGTGGGGCCTGATGCTAACTCCAGGAAGCACTATAATCGAATGACAGTGGACATCCAGCTGGCATGGAGAACGGGGTGGCATGGATAAAACTCACATATTTGGCACACGTTTGGTGTCACAAGGGTCTTGTGGGTAGAAAGGAATCAGAGATTCCAAACTGAGTCTGAGGATCTCACACACACAGGGCAGACCAATTTTCTGCTCTTCACAGGAAATGGATGCAGGCCCCTGAGGGGGGTTTGCAGATGATACAGGTAGGTAAGAACTCAAGACTCCTCTTTCCCTTTGCCTATTGTTCAAGTTGTTTGGATTTTTTGAGACTGGATCTTGCCATATGGTTCAGGCTGGCCTTGAATTCACTATGTAGCCCAGGCTGGTCTTGAACTCACTGAGATCTTTTTGCTTCAGCCTCTTGAATTACAGACATTCCACAACACACCCACCCTGACCAACTGACTGATGGGTACTAGAGACTGAACCCAGGGCTTCTACCTACTAAGCACACACTGTACCCTATCTCAGCTACTAGTCCCAAGAGTAGACTGTGTATTTTTAGATTAAGTCTAGATGCCAGAAGGGTTCTTTGCAAAACAATTTAAAAATACACTGAGTAATTATAGTTGAAACATCTTTGCTGTTAACTGAAAAATCAGAAGCCAAAGTTTTGCTAGTGTGGGGAGCAGCTGAAGCTGGAGATCGATCAAGGCCAGCCTCAAGAACACAGCACACGAGGCAGGTCACATGAGTAAGCTGCTCCAGTCTCAGTAACACAGCGCCTGAGACAAGCCTTTGGAGTCTCTTCCTCTCCTCCTCCTTCCTTCCTTCCTTCCCCTCAGGAGATGGGGCTCCATACAGACTGTTTTCTGTTCCAACTCTTGCCCATTTTTCTCCATTCTCTCACCATCCTCACCCTGGGAACCTAGAGAACTGCGTGGGACACAACATTTGGTGCCTGAACGGGGACCCAGGGAGTGAGGAAATGCACTGGATAACAGGTAAGAGGAGAATTCTAGCTGTGTGCACACAAAAGAGAGAGAAAGAGGCTTAGGAGAAGCCAAAGCAAGAACAGGCGTAGGAGAGCCAAACAGAAGAACAGACTTAAGAGAAGCCAAAGAGAGAAAGGTATATTGATTTCATCAAGTGTTAAACATGAGGCAATAGGTTGTCAAGAACAACAAATGTATATACAAATCCTCATTCTACTATGGATTCCTGCTTTTCTTTTGTGGACCTGGGTCAGGGAGTGTCTCCTGCGAGCGCCTGTTAAGACAACCACAGAGGATTCCGCTTGGAGCACTATTTTAAAACCAAGAGCCAGCAGAAAAGGAACAATAAGGCAATAGCCCCACCTATAGACTCCAACCCTGTAGCCTGGCCGGGAAGGAACAGTGTGGGGCATGAAAGACCTTTCCCTACTAAAGGGAGTGTTACGCTGTGGCTTCAGTTTCACAGCTGCCCAAGGTAAAACTGCTAACATTTACTACATCACAGGCAGCAGCTTCTGCCTCTTCAGCTCAGAGAAATTTTGCTACATCACAGGTGGAAACTTCCACCTCTCAGGAAATAGACTCATCCTCTTTTTCTCCCTGCAATTGGCATTAAAAGAAGCCAAATGGGCGGGGGAGTTCATGAAGTGATTTCAACATATCTGCTGTTGTTGAACTCCAAATCCCTAATAAGCCAGGCAGGACAGGTTAGATGTCTTCATGAAGCTATCCATTTTAAGACCCTAAAAGAATTAAAACAAGCTACTGCTAACTATGGCACCATGGCCCCTTTTACCTTAGGTTTAAGAGAGCTTATAGGCCAACAAGTGATTGGAAAGGAATAGCTAAAGCGTGTTTAAGTCTGGGGATTATTTATTGTGGAAGGAAAATTTTTTTGAATTGTGCAAGAATCAAGCTGTTCACAGTGCTACTCACAACATAGCCATAACAAAAACATGTAACTGGAGAAAGTGCCTTTGTTGCCACAAATAATCAACTAACTTTTGGGTTGCAAGTATATGAACAAATTAAAATAGCTGCTGCAATAAGGGCTTGGAGGGAAACTGCCTTCAGACATCCCTTAATCTGACTTCCATGCACCAGTCCTGGTGAACCTTTCCAGGGTTTTGTGGCATGCCTGCTGCAGGATAGTGAGAGAGGCTAATTGTTCAGTAATTGGCTTTTGAAAATGTAAATAAATGGTGTAAAGAGGCCTTATGAACCTGTATAAAACAGGCTGTGCTGTCTGAGATTATTTGGGTATGTGCAGACATACCTATCTACAAGGGGCTACCTTGACAGCAGCTCTCACCCAAGCTATTCATCCACAGCCTAGAGGGAAAGGAAGCAACAAGGTTACTTTTTCAGCTGCGGAGGCAGGGGACACTTTGCAGAATTGCTCTGACAGTTATTATCCATCCCTTTAACAAAACCTCCTGTATCTGTACAAGGTGTGAGGGTATCATCGGGCAGGTGAGTGTAGATCCAAAACTGATGTGGAAGGCCAACCTAGTCCAGGAAACATCCAGTGGGGCCTGCCATGGCCCCAGTAAACAGTGGGCAGTTTTCCCTAAATCCTCCCCAGCCCTAACCTCCAATGCCAGGCGTATTTCTGATCTCTGGAGAGCAACAAAAGACAGCAGAGGCGTGGGCCAGTTTCTCTTCCAGATTGGTATTAACTCCCGAAATGAGACCCCAGACTACTCCTACTGGAGTTTATGGACCTTTGCCTCAAGGAATAATGAGACTCCTGCAAGGCTACAGCAGTCTCACTTTAAAGGGTCTCCAGGTTTGGCCTGGTGTCATCAACGCTGATTATACAGGGGAAACCAAAGTTATGTATGGCTCAAACCATTCAACACACTGTTCAAGTGACCCCGACTCTTGTATCACTCAATTGGTCATTTTTCCTTTGACAAAAATTGCAAAATCTATAAATAAGGAAAAGGACCCCAGGGTTTCCGGTCTTCAGATGCTTATTGGTTACAACAGATGAAACAGAATTGTCTTGAAATGGAACTGATTATGCAAGGAAAAACATTCAAAGGGCTTTTAGACACTGGTGTGGATGGTTCAGTCATTGCCCAGTATCATTAGTCTATAGCATGGCCCCTGGATGTAGCAACCACAGATCTACAGGGGTCAGTAGTTGTTTCTCACCTGTTAGAGGTAGGAGGGAGCAGGCCGTTCTGGATAGTTTTCACCTTATGTCCTCCCCCATATGTCAATCTATGGGGTCATTTTTGCTTAGTCTTAACACTTCAGTAACTCATCAGATGTTACAATCAAGGAAGGAGAGAACCTCTTCCTGTTACCCCTAAAAAGGACCATTTTGGCATAGTTACAGCAGCTTATACACTAGTTAATGAACAGATGATGGGGGGACACTTAGAATCCTCCAGTAGCCCTTGGAATATGTGAGGTGCAAAATATCAGTGTTCCCCTCTCTTCTGTTCAACAACAGTGGCTATGGCAATTCTTGTCCTCCTGGAAAACTGCATTAGCTAACTTCCCTGGTGTTATTCTCATTATCCTCCAGACAAATTAATTCAGTTTGCTTCCCTCCAACCCTTTGTCTTTCCTTCAAAAAGAAGTTCAGTTCCCATAGGAGGAGGTGTCTGTTTCAGCAGGTGGCTCCTCTTTGGACACGGAAGGTTATATTACAGCCTCCTCTTCCCAAATACAGGATACGGGTTTTTCTTCTGAACAAAAGACTGAGCTGCAGGTTGTTATATGGGCTTTACAAGATCATTCATCCACTCCAATTAACCTTGCTTGCAGTGTGATGTGTCCCATTGAAACTGCCACCACTGACAATAACCAGGAAGATCTTTCTCATGGGTTTCACTCTCCAGTTTGCCATTTGTTCATGCAATGTTCCATGTTTTATCGGTCATTTACGTTCCCATTCCCAACCGCCAGGCTCTCTTACTAAGCAAAGTGCTACTATAGGTGGATCGCCGGCCACTGTCACTATTGCTCCCTCAGATACTGTTCAACAGGCTTCTGCCTCCCATGCCATCTTCCATCAAAAATTCTTCTGCGTTGCAGAGTTTCTTTCAAGAACAGGCTCGACAAATGGTTGAATAATGTTCCTCATGCATAACACATCTCCCTTCACTCCCTATGGGGGTTAATCCTTGAGGATTATACCTGAATCATCTCTGGCAAATGGATGTTGCTCATATTGCTGAGTTTGGCTCTCCACGCTGGGTCCGTGTTTCAGTGGCTGTTTCCTCAGGATTTATTTTTGCTTCTGCCTACACTGGCGAAGCAGCTAAACATGTCATAGCTCATTGCTTGGGGGCCTGTAGTACCCTTGACTGCCCAAAAGCACTTAAGGCTGACAATGGCCCAGCTTATGAGTGCTGCTTTCCAAACGTTTCATAAAACTTTTCACATTTCTCTTACCACAGGAACTCCTTATAACCCTCAGGGTCAAGGAATTGTCGAATGTGCTCACCATATACTCAAAATTCAAATACAAAAATGGGAATCCTTTCCTACAAAATTCATACCTCATAATAGACTTCACTTGGCATTGTATACTATTAACTTTTTTAATCCTACTAGGGATGATATTACAGCAGCAGAAAAACAATTCAATAAGGTAAAGAAAAAGAAGTTAGGAAGGGTCCTTTGGAAAGATCTTCATACTGGACAATGGAAGGGACCTAACCCAGTAAGTACCAATGAAATGACTAGGTCCCAATGGAAGGAACCTAGCCTGTGCTAATTTGGGGTCAAGAGTATGCTTGTAGTGTTCCAGAAAATGCTGCATGGCCCGTCTGGGTGCCAGAGCATGCTGTCCAGCTGTATCATGAACTCAGACCCAGAGGAGGAATTGATTCCGCTTCAGTCATTCCTGTGACACTGATGCCTTGGAGACTGCTCCACAGCCAGTAGACGAAGGTGGCGCTAGACTTGACCTGGGGTCAATGAAAGAAATTGACCCAGGATGCCCAAGAGATGGTAACCAAAAATGAGAAAAGAAGATCTGGGTAGGTGACAGAATGTACAGAGACAACTGAGCTGGAGGCTACATGAAAGAAAGGGACACAAAAATTGCCAGTGCTCTTAAGACAAAACAAAATACAAAATTATATATTATGTATAGATAAAAAAGCCTTTGCTCCAAATTTTCTTATGAGATCTCTCCTAATGGACCCACAAAAAGTTCTGATTAGTCGATGTATAATTACAAACTTCTAAAATTATAAAGTTATTTTAATTTGGCCAAAAAATATATTTGAGTGTACTTGGATATTGCAAGCAGATTATCTATATATGTTGTCTGTGTGTCTTAACTGTGAACAGCTTTTTTTTTAGTGCAATAATTTTTTTCTCTTTCTTCCTTTTCCGTTTTTAGATCATTTGTTTATAATTTTCTTTGGTTTATAGATTTTAAAGGCATGCTTCTACCTGGGTTCTAGCCGGTCAAAATATTGGTTTTCTCATAGGTCATCAGAAATTTGTTAAGGTAAACTAAACGGGGACCCTTTGGACTTGGAAAATCATTGATCAGGGCTCCCTTTGGTGACTGAAAGAACAGCTGCCTGGGAAAAATTATCCCAGCCTTTTTTCATTAATAGGAATGATCTCCACAGCCTTGTGGGAGATACCCCAATAAATGTTATTAAAAACATATTACATTGGTTATCATCAAAAGGTTAAGTTTTCAAAAGGAGACAATGAGATTATCTAATTTATACATGCTTTGGTATAAAACTAAATTTAAAAAACAAAAGTGTTCATATGGCTATGATATTTGATTGTTACTAATCTCATGTGTATTAAATGTATTCATGCCTCCAGATGTACAGGTCTTCCAAAATGCAAAACAGGGACTGATTATGGTGCTAGGCCTTTTCTTTCTGATTCAGATATCTGCCTTTCTTTTGTGCTCCAAATAATTGTAATAGGAGGTTCACATCAAGCCAACATGTCACCAGTCAGTAATAACCATAAAACCTTATATGGTGTGTATATTATATATGCACTACCATACTTAGAGGTGCCTAAACATTATCCCCCAGACAATGTTACAAATTTCTTCACTAAGATCTTGTCTAAGGTCAATGAGTTCGGTAAAAGCTCCTTATGTATTAGAGGTGACTGATTAAAGAGCTATACAGTGTCAAAATGGAAATTTAATTATGTCACAAAAATACCAGGATTGTCATGCTATAGTATTATTTATGGTTTTGATTTTAAATTTTCTGTGTAAAACTATATGACTGTTGGCATCCTACAGAGATTCAACTATTAGAACATCCATGGTCATTAGAAAATAATGGTTCTCTGTTATGTTCTAAGGTGCTTGATATTCAAATAAAATAGTACTGGCCCTGAATCAAGGCCAGCAGTTTTCTGTAGCTGTTGGTCTCAAGCAGGAGCCTAAAGTGGTATCTTTCTATGGTCTGTTGGCCATTTCATAACTTTAGAAATGTAACGGTCAATTCACTAGAAAGTAACAAATAACTAAATAAATTTTACAAGAGGACTTCAAGATGGCGACCGAGTAAGCAGCAGAGAGAGAACCTCCCGGAGGAATGCCACTCAGACAAAGGAATATAGGAATATAGCAACATGTGAAGGACAGAAAGGAAAGAGGTGGGTATCCTGAACTCAGGAAGGATCTGAAATGGGAATTGAAGCCCTCGGAAAGACTAAGCAAAACCTCTGCTGGAGGAAAGGATCGGAGATCCCCCTTGGGGGGAGAGGAGAAGGAGGAAGTCACCGCTCCAAGCACACCCATGGCCCGCGCCCTCGTTCCGGCATTCGAAGCTTCAGCTTCGGAGGCCCACACTTACAGAAGCCTCCTGACTCAGCCAGGGGAGAGCAGAGTTCCGAGAGCTGGTTCAGAGCTGAAGAGAGGAGGGTGCAGCCAGGAAAGGAGGCAGTGGTAGTCAGGAGCAGTTGTCGAACCCAGTGTGAGAATGAGAGGTTGCGACAGCCACTGGGGCAGAGTCCCCACCCTGCGGCAACCTTCCTAATCAACGCCTGGAGAGAATCAATGCAACTAGTACACAGCCCACCACGCCCGGCTCTGCGCCTGCCTCGAGGCCGTGGCCCCATCTCTCGGCTGGGTGAGCAGCTACCTGCGGCGAGCCACAGTGACTCCCAGGGATCTGGCCGAGGGGCGGACAGGGGCTCCAGCACTGCAACGGGAGGCAGATGCAGATGGAGGTGGATCACGTGGCTCCATGCCCTTCTCACTCCAACATCAGGCAGGAAGCACGAGCTGGGTTGCTGGGACTCAGCTCTCGCCCTGAACTCTCTCCGGGAGCACCTTGAGTCTCAGAGGCTTGAGCAAGCACCACCTGTTCCTGTCAACAATGGGACGAGTCCACGGTCTTCAGGACTCACCCCAAACTGTTAATGTGAGCACCAAGAGGGTCTCCTTACAGCTTGCACATATGAACCTTGCATGAACCTTGCATAGCAACAAATTAGATGAAAAGCAGCAGCAGACTGGGAGTCTGAAAAACAACAACATACTCTATACAACAGACCCGAGAAAATCCTCCAACTTTATTCTAGAACTGATCTTTAAACTCAGTTCATACCCTGAACTAACACAGTGAGAATGGGCCAGGGAGATTTCAAGCCCTTATACCAAGCATCGTAAGTTCGTCCAATGCCTAGCTTCAAGGGGTGGGGATCGGTAATACTGGACATCAGGAGGAGGGGGGAGAAGAAAGGGCCTCTGGCATCGAGGCAATGGGACAGAGCTGAACAGGTCACCGAGGGCACCCCGACAGGGGCGCGTGCCCTGCAGCTGCTCCGCTGTGGGCCCCGTGGCTCCTGTGCTGCGGGCCCCCGCTAAGGGTGCCCCACGGACTGGACCCGCCCCCACCCATAGCACGGCGATGGGGCTGAGCCGGGCGGTCCGCTGTGAACATAGGTGCTTTTCCATCTCCGACCATGGCCGTTTTTATACACCCATGTATGCTATAGTATAGTCTGAGGTAGCTATATCTCTTCCCAAGGCGAGAGTCCAGGGGTATAGATAAACCCAGGAGTACAGTTATTATCACAGGGAAGATGACTGATTTGAGTGGTAGGGCAATGGAGATGAGGGAGGAGAAAAATTGAATGATGAAATGGGCCATCGTCTGTGTAACTGAGTAACATGTGAAAGTAACATTTATGTAGGACAGCATCCAGAGCTAATTCCCTTCTATGTTCTTTATAATTTGTATTTCCTCAATCGCTTTTGTATTAACAGAAGTGAAGATACCTTTATGTTATGTAGCATCCAATGATGATTCCCTACTATCTTCTCTATAATTTGCTATTTCCTTTAATGTTTGTGTGTTAACTAGTGTGAAGATGACATTATGTAATACAGCATCCAGTGCTAATTCCCTTCTATGTTCTGATAATTTTGTATTTTCAATATTGTTTATGGCTTGTTCTGGTTCGTATGTCTCCATTCTTTTGTCTTTAAAATTAAAAAAAATAGTAATATTAAGCTCACTTCCCTCATTACAAAATATTATGTCACTGACCTCTTCTGGATGTTCAACAACTGAGATATGGAGACAAAAAAACTACACACATAAATAGCTAAAAGGACAGCCAATATTTTGGCCGCAGCCCTCAGAGGTCAGTGAGGACCCAGGATATGAGGGAACCTGCAACTCTGGTGAGTTATCCAAACTCCTGACCAAGGAGATTGTAGGACCACAGAGAATAAGATCTATAGTGTATAGTGCGCCCAAGGAGAGTCAATAGGAGAAAAGTCTCCCAAGTTTTCACAGAGAGCATCTTGGTCAAGCAATGACCATGACTCATCCAGATGGCTGACACTGACTGAAGAACCGGAGATGGTATACACGGTTCCAAGGTAAATCCTGAGGAAATTTTTTTCATTTTTTTTTTTAAAGACAAAAGAATGGAGACATATAAACCAGAACAACACAAAAACAACACAGGAAATACAAAATTATAGAGACGATAGTAGGAAATTAGCACTGGATGCTATATTACATAATGCTATTTTCACATTTGTTACTCAGTTATACAGATGATGGCTTGTTCAATTAATCAATTTTCTCCACCCACATCTCCATTGTTCTACCACCCAATCAGTCATCTTCCCTCTGATAATAACTGTACTTTTGGGTTTATTTACTCCCTCAGGCTCTCACCTTGGGAAGAGACATGGCTGCTTCAAACTATGCTGTAACAAACATGGGTGTACACAAATTGCTATGGCAGGAGGTGGAAAAGCACCCATCCTCAAAGACAGTAGACAGGCAGGGAACCAGGTTCACTATGGTCAAGACCCTATTGAGAAGCCCTCAAGGCCATAAGGGGTCCAGTCGAGTCAGTGGGGTTACCCAGCAATCCACCAGGCTCCGCCTTGATACAGCATATCTGGAGGCCTGGTCAAGTAATCCTGAGGAAATTTAACTGACCTTGATAAATAACAAAGTTGATTAGTATGAGTCTCACCTTAACTGGGTATTGAACATCCAGCAGAAAAGTATAACCACAACAGGTATAAAACAGTTGCCAGTTACGCTAGTAATTGATCACTGTTCTGGGATGATATGCTATATAGGATTAAATTGCTATATGCAGGGTCCTAAATCTTGGACTGGAAATCTTTAGACTAAATCAAACAACTTTATAGAATGGAAAGGATTCAAGAAGGAGAAGGTCTCCTACAGAGTCCCCCAAATACAAATCTTCCAACCTCAACTAACTACTAACATCACTCACAACTATAAAAAGAGAAAAGGAGGATATGCGGGGAGTGGTTGAAGTTGGAGATCAATCAAGGCCAGCCTCAAGAAAACAGAGCTCAAGGCAGGTGACGTGAATAAGCTGCTCCAGCCTCAAGAACACAGAGCCTGAGACAGGTCACATGAATAAGCTGCTCTAGGCTCAAGAACACAGCACCTGAGCCAAATCACATGAATAAGCTCTAGGCTCAAGAACACAGTGCCCGAGGCAGGTCACATGAATAAGCAGCTCCAGCCTCAAGGACACAGAGCCTGAAGCAGGTCACGTGAATAAGCTGTTCCAGGCTCAAGAACACAGAACCTGAGGCAGGTCACATGAATAAGCTGCTCTAGCTTTAAGAACACAGAGCCTGAGGCAGGTCACGTGAATAAGCTGCTCCAGCCTCAAGAACACAGAGCCTGAGGCAGGTCACATGAATAAGCTGCTCTAGCCTCAAGAACATTGGCCTGAGACCAGCCACTTGGATAAGTTCTTGGAGACATTTCACATGTTATTCAACCTCCCAAGTGTATATACAATAAACGCACTGCAGCCATTGGAGCCTCGCCTTCTCTTCTTCCTTCCTTCCCATCAGGAGAAAGGGCTCCAAACAGCCTCAGTTTTCTGTATTCAAGTCCTTTCTGTTCCATCCTTTCACCATCCTCACCCTGGGAACACTGAGAGCTGCAGGGGTGCAGCAGTTAAGTCACTATTTCCTGTCCAATGCCTGAAAATTGCGGTACATTTTGGAGTCTGCTAAAGCTCTCAACTCATCTTACCCAGATGAGAATTCATCTGTTTCTTAGGATGCCCTTGGGAAGTCGGAGGTGTCCTGGCACTGTTATTTAGCCATTGTTTTCTTTGGCAGAAAGCTGGAAGGGGGCAAGTATGATTTACCTATCTCAGGAGGGACTGCACAGGAGCGGAACTTCACAACCAGCATCGAGAAAGGGCTGGGGTGTAGCTGAACGGCAGAACACATGCTTAGAGCTTGGGCTCCGCCCAGCAACCCACACAAGAAAGATGCCACACATGGGCACAGGGTGCACACCTGTAATCTTGCACTCAGGAGGCTGAGGCAGGAGGATTGCCGTGAATTCAGGGCCAGAAGATTTAGCCTGTCACAAGACTTTAGGCCTGTGATACCTTCAGGCAACTGTAATGAAAACTGGAGGGGTTTACACATACTCTTTCAAGGTTGCACACTTTGTGTTGAGGGGAAGAACATCTCAAGAATTAAGATTCCCTGTAGGAGGTGAGCTTAAACTTTGTTTCAGGGTGGAAAAATTCACTTAAATCAAGCTTGATGCTAGACATGGTGGCACATGTCTGTAATTCCAGCACTCTGGAGGCTGAGGCCGGGAGATCTACAGTTCAAATACAGTATAGGTAGCTTAGTGATTTGGGGAGCCACTCTCTCAGAAAATAATAGGCCATGCATGGTGGGGCACACCTGTAATCCCAGTACCTGGGAGGCTCAGACTGAGGGGGTTGCTGCAAGTTTGAGCCCAGCCTGCCCTATAAAAAATAAATAAATAAAGAGCTGGGACATAGCTCAGTGGGATGCCCGGGGTTCAATCCCCAGTGCTACCAAGTGGTGGTGGGGAGTGTCTTGAGGAAATTTCTAGGATGATTTAATTTCTCTTTACTTCCCTGCCCTTTAAACATTAATCCTAGAGCCCTGAGCACATGCTTCCCTTGGGTGTGATAAGCAACACACTTTTTAGGTGTTTTTAAAAAGAGAACAACAGCAGGGCCTGACCAACCTGAAGGCAGGGGTGGAGGAGGTGGCGGTTGTACCTGAGCTCCAGGGCTCTAAAGGTGGCAGGGCTGCTGGTGTCATGAGCCCTGTCATCTAACGTAAGGGCAGCACAGCAGTGCCCGGATAAATGACAGTCGCCACAGACAGCATGAGGGGTGAATGCACAAAGCAGTGGAACCCAGAGTGCTCTCGGTTTATCCCCTAGAGCGGTTTAATTGAGATAAATTGCCTTGTAGGTACTGACAGTGTGGGCTTCATGCACCAGGTCCATGGAGGACAAACTGTGTGTGCGTGCCCACTGAGAAGCAGAGGGGAGGGAGAAGGGGAGAGAGAGGGAGTCAGCACAGTTTTTAAGCTGGAATTAATACCCTTTGTCTGCAAAGATAAGGAGCACATAGATTCGCCTGTAATGCCAGCAATGGGGAGGCTGAGGCAGGAAGGTTGGAGTTTGAGACCAGCCTGGGCTTCGTAGTGAGTTCAAGGCTGGCCCAGACTACATAGCGAGACCCTATCTCAAAAAGAAAAAAAAGTCAAGTCATTGCTTCTAGAACAGAAGATGAGCCCTGAAGCGCTGGGAATGAGCGTTTACCATTCTTCACAGCAGGACTGAGGTGAGTTTGATGCCCCCCTCAACTACATACCAACACCCTGTTCCAAAACACAAAAAAAAACAAAAACGAGAGCAGTTGTGGTGGTGCACACCTGTAGTGCCAGCTCTCAGGAGGCTGAGGCAGAAGGATCATTACAAGTTGAGGGGCTACACAGCAAATTCAAGGCCACCTTGAACTATAAACTGAGACTGTCTCAAAAGAACAAACAACTAACAAAAAAACAAAAACAACAAATACACAAAGCAAAAACTGATAGAACTAAAAGAAGAAATGGAAAAACCTACAACTGTAGTTGGAGACTTCGGTGTGCCTCTCAGTAATCTTATACGTATAATAAGGAGGCAGAAAATCACCACACATGTAGAAATGAACATCAACCAACTGGATCGCATCAACATTTGTGTAATATTTCAGCCAATAAAACGGAATGGACATTATTTTCAAGTGCACATAGAACATTTATTGACTCAAACCATATTCTAGGTTATAAAACAAATCAACAAATATAAAATAATTTAAATCATAAAAAGTTTTTCTCTGTGAAGGAATGACATTAGAAATCAACAGAAAATCTTAAAGTACTCAGAAATTAAACAATACACTTTAAAGGCAGTGCTACATTTCTATAAACCTAGCCCTCTGGGAGGCTGAGGCAGAAGGATCAAAGTTTGATTCTGTCTCAAAGTAAAATTATTTTAAAAGGGTGGGGGTATAGGAGGAAAAATCCATAATCTGTGAATCAGAGCTGGGCATGGTGGCACACGCCTGTAATCCCAAGCATTCAGGAGATCTCCATGAGTTTGAGGTCAGCTTGGGCTACATAGGGAATTCAAGGCCTGAACTACACAGTGAGACCCTCTCTCAAAAACAAATAAATAGGCCAGGCATCGTGGTGCACACCTGTAATCCTAGCACTGGGGAGGCTGAAACAGGAGGATTGCCTTGAGTTAGAGGTCAGCCTGGGCTGCCTTATCTCAAAAAAAATAAAAAAACAACAAATAATCTATGAATCAAAGTGGAAGTTTCAATAGAAGTCAGAAAATACTTAAAGTAAATTAAAATAAAAAATAAAAATGCAACATGAAAATTTATGGGCTGCCAATAAGCCGTACTCAGGCAAAATTTATAACACTAGATTGCTTATCTTAGACAAGACAGAAGGTCTCAATTCAAAAAGCTCATCTTCTTGCTTAACAAACCGTAACAAGAACAAAATCCAAAACAAAAGGAAATAATAAAATTAGAAGCAAAAAATCAGTAAAATTGAAAATGGAGTTGGTCATGATGGCTATGCCTGTAACCCAAAACTCTGAGAGGCTGGAGCAGGAGGGTCTCAAGAACAGGCCCAGCCTAGATAACTTAGTGACTTAGTGTCTTTGTCCCAAACAGCAGGGTGGGAGGAAGCTCAGTGGGAAGGCCCTGGGTTCAATCCCTAGTACCACAAAAATAAAAGAAAAAAATTTTACGTAAGAGAAAAGCCAATGGAAACAAAAGCTAACTCTTTGAAAATATCACTAAGAATGATCTTTGCCAGACTGACAAAGAAAAAGTAGAAATTAAGTATCAGAAGTAGAAGAGTGGCCGTAACTCGGCGCGCAGGCAGGAAGAGGGTGACAGGAGCAGCTGCACATACGAGTTTGCCAGTTTAAATGAAGCCGGGCCCATCCCTTGGAGCAGAAGTTACCGAAACTCCCACAGCAGAAATAAATTAAGCAGTCCTGAGTGAGAGAAAATTGAATCCATAGTTAAGATCCTTCCAAAAAAACCGAACTCCAGGCACAGACAGGGTAGTTTCCTTGGTGAATTCTACTCTACCACACATGAAGGAAGACAGATCAAAGCTGGCTGTGGTGGTGCAGGCCGTAACCCTCGAGAGAAGCTGTGGCAGCAGGGTCCCTGGGAGTTCAAGGCCAGCCTGGGTGTCTTAGTTACTTTGCTCTTTGCTGAGCCAAAATACCCAAAGTTAAAGGAGGAAAGGATTCACTGTAGCTCACAGTTTGTGAAGGTTTCAGTCCGTAGTCAGCTGGCTCCAAGGCAGGGGCATCGAAGACTAGAAACAGCTCACAGAGAGCAGCAAAGCAGTGAAGAGGCGAAGCCACAGCAAGGGAAGAGCGACAATCGGAATTCACGGGAGACCAGAGAGGAGGACTCCGGCCTAACTGGACTCTTCGGTGAGTTCTAGGGAGAGAGGCTGCGGAGTGTGCGCTGACCCAACGCAGGGAAAATGAATACAGCAGAGATCCTGTTGTTCCCGCAGACACATACATGGATGGTGGGATAGACGAATGCTGTTTTACAGATTGCTTGTGCCTGTGTCTGAGTGAATAAAGCCAAGGTGTCAGTCACGTGGGGCTCTTTGTCAAAGGAAAGTAAGAGTCCCCAGCGCCCCATTTTAACCTATTCTGTGTCCCCGTGTTTCACCTTCGTAGCCCCGTGCTCAGGTACAAGCTCGTAGGTTGGTCCCCTACTAATTTAGTAATCACACACCCTTGAGCCCAGTGTCATGCATTCTAGATTCAACCTGCTCTGAAAAGCCCCACCTATGACCGCATGACGCTCTGGGGAGACATCTAGGCACAAGCCCCAGCACTGGGCTACCTAGTGAGCCCGAGGCCAGCCCGAACTACACAGGGAGACCCTGTCTCAAAAAAGGAAAAAGATACAAGATCAGTTCTTCACTTTGCCAGGAAATAGGCCAAGGAGTGCTTCCCAGCTCTTCACCCGCCCAGCACCCCGAGTACCACCACACCTGCCGGGGTGGCTCGGCAATGCCGCCGCGGAGTGTGCATCACAGGGTCCAGATGCTGCTGTCTCCCTGTGTGCTGCGGGTCTTTCCAAGGTGCCCCAGAAAGGAAGCGCATGCACTTCAGCGTCCTCCTCCCCCAGCAGGAAGTGGGCCTGCGGTCCGAGACCTCCGCACCCAGCACGTGGTTCCGCACTGTCTGCAGGCCCGGCTTTCAGTTTGGTCTTCTCAGCTTCTCCCACATCCTCCTCCAGCTTCCAGTCTCCAAGGAGCCCCCTCCTACCTCCTTTCTCGCATCAAGCTTCCTGCCTGAATGAGCCTCAAAGGCCCAGCAGGAAGTCACAGTTTGGCCGAGCTGAGCGAGGCCTTCCCCTCCCTGGACATGAAACGGCTGAAGCCCATTTTAGCCAGGTTTTATTTTAGCTTTTGGTTTTTCTTTACTTCCGCCTTCCTGTCACACTTCCAGAACAGGACCACAGGCAGCCAAAGTGCACATCAAGGCAGCCTGTGTTGCCTTTTGCTGGTGTTCCAGTCCAGGTGTATAACTAAGGGTCATTTACTTTCCTCAGCTCACTAATTCACACGTATGATGTGTTTTTTAAGTACTGAAAACTGAGCCCAGAGCCTTCTCACTGAGCTCAATCCCAGCCCCACCCCAACCCCCTTTTTATAAAACACAGTCTCAGTACACTGAATTGCTAAATTGCCCAGAATAAGCTCCAATTTGTGATCCTCCTGCTTCAGCCTCCCTGGATACTGGGATTACAGGGGCATACCACTGCGCCTGGCTCCACGGTTTTTTCTTTTAGTTTTTGTTTCTTGACACAGGGTCTCCCCGTGTAGTTCAAGCTGGCCTTGAATTCACTATGCTAAGCAGGCTGGCCTGGCACTTGCAGGATCCTCCTACCTCACAACTGCTGGGATTACGGGTGTGGACCATTCACATCCAGTCTCAACCTCGCATTCCCTTAACAAATTTAAATGAAAATATAGAGTTGATTTCTCAAAACAAATTTGATTTTATATGAATCGAGACACTTGCATAGAAATGTACTCCATGACGTATTCCTTGGCTTTATGACAAAAGAAGGTAAAACTAAATGACACTTTACACTCTTATCTTAATATGTAGGGCCCACCAGACGATACATGACCATAGCCACTTTATTTCAGAAAATACCTGAACAGTTCTGTTCTGGAGCAGTCGGAGTTAGATTTCTTAAAGCCACAACCTGGCTATCATAGCAAGACCTTGTCTTAAAAAGCCAAAAAAGAAAAAAAAGAAAAAGGAAAAAAAAAGTAAAGCAGAAAAGAAAAATACTAATTATAGCTGTTTCTGCTAAGCTTTACCAGAGGCCCACCAGGGGCCTCGCCCACTCCCGCGGAGCTGCCCTCCACCCCACCATTATGTTGTCTATCTCAGCCTTGGAAAACTTTCCCTCACACAAGCCGCCGCTGGCGCCCCGAGGTAATGCCTCAGTTATAACAGCAGGGCCACTGCCGCTAACTAAACATGAAAACTGACGGTTCCATTTCAAAACACAGGACTGGCAAAAATCTGAAGCAAACACAGGCTTTATCTCTGCTAGGAAATTCTGTGAGGGCGGAGGACCGGAGAACAAGCTGGGGGCCCAGCGGGGGTGGACTTAGCGGCTCTCACTCATCACCCCCGTCCGTCTTCCACCTGGGTGCCCTTCCCTCCTCCTCAGTCCAGCTGCAGGGTGCTGGCTGGCCTGGAAGCCCCCAGGGAAATTCTGCGGACCCCCATCCCAGGGACCACTCAGGACCCGTTGGTAATCGCAGGGCCAGGGGACAGGGCGCCATGTGACAGAAATAATATTCCCTACAGACGACACCAACCTCAGGAGTATAGGATCGGTGATGGGTGTGCGGACTGTGGGAGCAGAGCTGCAGCTCTCAGAGCAGCCCCCGTCTGCCACTCGGGCCCTGCTGGGAGACCCTGGGTTGTCCCTTAAGTGGTGGTTCCTTCCCTTTGTTCAGGTCCCAGCTTCAGAGTCACCACCTCAGAGCCTGGTGTGGTGGTGAGGTCCATGATCCCAGCACTCTGGGAGGCTGAGGCAGGAGGATGGGAAGTTTGAGTCCAGCCTGGACAGTTTAGCAACTTTAGTGAGAACCTGTCTCAAAAACAAAAAGGGGAGGATGTAGCTCAGTTTGAAAGGCCCTGGGTTCAATATCCTGTACTGCAAATAAATAATTGATAAATATTTTTTAAGTGTAAAGACTTTCCTGACCACCTCATCTAAATGAAGCGCTTATTTAATTCACATGTGAATACCACCTCGGAGTCCTGGACAGTGCTGCCTCAGCAAAGCAAATCCTCTCTCCAGGCCTGGAGAGCCTGTCTTGGTTTGAGGTTTGTTGCTAGGTGTCTTGGTTACTTTTCTCCTGTTGCTGAGACAAAATATCCAACACCCAAAATGAAGGAAGGAAAGGTTTATTTAGCTTACAGTTTGTGGAGGTTTCAGTTCATACTTGGCTGGTTCTGAGGCAGAGTGGCACATAGCAGAGGGCAAACATTCATGGCAGCAAACAACCAGCAAAAGGGAGGAATGGCTGCAAGCAGCCTCTTCTCTTCCCTTACATTGTAAACAGCCTACCCCCACCCAGGGGGCGTGAACCTCTCACACAATCCCCATGCCCTCCTCCTCCACAGGCTCAGGATGTGTATAAAATAAGCACCTTGGCTTCCTGCTGACTGGCTCAGCTAAACCTCTAGACTCCCCAAGTTGACACAATGTATCGACTGTAACACCAGGTAAACAATATAATACAGGACACATACTTTATAAGATTATTTATAAGAGTGACCCAAAGAATCATATACAAGAGAGGGCAGGAAATCTGTCCACACACTAGAGACTAAAGAATCTTGACCAGCGGAGGGCCTGGATCCCATGATAATGTCCTGCATGAGTCCAGCTGAAAACCTAGAGCTCATAACAATGCCTCCCATGAATCCAACTGGGGAGCCCGTAACAGTATCTCATGCAGGGCTATTTCACGGATCTGTGCTGCAAAGGCCCGAAGGTCAGTGGTGGAAGCTAGAAAGCCTGTGCCAGCGGGATGAAGGGTCTGTGCTGGCAGGCTGAGGGATCTACACTGGAGCCAGGAAGCAATGCGCAAAATAAGAATCAGAGCTCCCCTAAAAGGTACCACGGCCATCCTCAGCAACAGTGAGGTCCTGAGCTCCTCTGATGATCAGGACAGCTGAGTTCCCATCAGGGAAGCCAACACAGCAAGCTTCTCCTGCAGACCGGCAGTGCACCATCATCCCCTCCACAGCCAGGAAGCGATGCTCAGAGTGAAGACCAGAGCTCCCCCAAAGCGAACCTAAGCTATTCTCAGTGCCGATAAGGTCTTGCACTCCTCAGAGAATGGAAACAGCCACGTTCATCAGGAAAGCCAGCATGATGAGCTCCTCCAAAAGAAACACCAGCTCCTTACAGCTTCTACCAGCTCCCAACAGCCCAACTTCTCTAGTTCTACCTCTTATGCTGCTGGCAACAATCCTTAGGTGGGCCTCCTGCAGCTAGCACCACACTTACTCAGTTCAGCTGTGGGTTATAAGTTGACCACCAGTTGCCAATCCACCACAGAGCCCAGGCCAGCAGGAGAGCCCTGCCTAGCTGCCCTGGCTGGGGAAGCTCTTGAAGGATAAGAGATAAAAGCCCTCAAGAAACGGCCATCACTACCTCTTATAGAAAACTCTAAACTAGAAATGTGTACAAATACAACAAAGCTATTTATCCTGAGCTTCCACAGTTAGAGGGCCCTCTTTTGGGAGACATGGGGGAATGAGGGTGGAACCCAGAACATTTCTACTGAGCTACATCCACAACCCCTTATTTTTATTTTGAGACAGGGCTTCCCATAAACTGCTAATTTGCCTCCCCCTGGGGAGACAGGGTGCTCAAACTTTTGATCCTCCTGCCTCAGCCTCCTGAGTGCTGGGATTATAGGTATGAACCACTGTCCAGCAAGTCAGCAGAACCTTTGATTTGGGTGCCAGGTGCTGTTCACATTACTAATAAACAGAATTAGTACTTGCGCAGAACCAAAGCAAAACAGGATGATTCTGGAGTGGGAAATTCTTCAGAAGACAGGGTCCCTCTAAAAAAGGTGGCCAGCCCAGAGCAATTCCAGCCCTCTCCAGCCACAAAGGCAGCCACAGCTGCCCACAGAGGTCACTTCCGGCTGCTCTTGCTAACAGCGGGCCCAGGAGAGAAGAAAAAATTTCCTCAGCTGTCACAGGTGGCAGCCCGCGGAAGCGGTCTCTGGGAGGAACAGGATTTGGAGAATTAAGAGAAAATCACCAGTCACAGGTCCCCGAGAGGTGGCGACCCGAAGGTGACTGACCAGGAGAGGCCGCTGCTTCTCCCAGCTCCAGGGGCTGAGAGGGCGTGGAGAAGCAGAGGAGACACGGAGCGTCGTACCGCTTCCACTTGAAAAGCCGTCCCGCTGCACTTACAAACAACTGCAAAACTTTTATCCAAGGAAGAGATACGTTTAATTCCAGTTTAATTCCTTCCATGCTTTGCCAGTAACTCAAGCACAGAGTTCTAACAGGTTTCTAAGACTCTCGTCGCAACCCGACCACTGCGCTTCGCAGCGAGTCAGTTCTGTCCCCGGCTCCTCCGTCGGGAGCGGACGCGTCCCCTCCGCCCGCCGCGCCGCTCACCTCGCTCCACGCGGGACGCCAGCCTGTAGCACCGCCGCGCTGGTCCCGGGTGGCTGCCCGGCTGCTCCTTCCGAAAAGCCTTCCCGTCCAGGCTGTGCACCGAGCCCTCCTCCTCCCTGGCCGCCCCGCAGCCTCCAGGGTAAAGTACAGGCTCCCGAGGGAAAGGAGAGCGCCGGGAAGCCTCGGGCTGGCTCCCTCCCGCCGGCCCGACACGGCCTTTGCTCCTTGCTCTGCTCACCGTGCGCCTGGCCGCTCACAACAGTGTCAGCCGGCGATAGCCTCTTGTCCTTTGGCCTCCAAGTTGTAACCCCACAGATACCTTCTCCTTGGACTCCCGATCCAGCCCCGGGAGGATGAGGCAGGAGGAATTCAAGTTCAAAGCCAGCCTGGACTTGTCTCAAAAAACAAACAGATAAATAAATAAATACATTTCTGTTCGTGTGGGTCTTTGTTTCTTTGTTTCAGGTTTTTTGTTGTTTTTTTTTTTGAGACAGGAGTCTCATTACATAGTTCCGGGCTGGACTTGAACTCAATAGGTAGCCCCGGCTTCCTTAACTCGTGGTAAATTTCCGGCCTCAGCCTCCCTAGTGTGGGATTACAGGTGTGCGCCTGCAGTGCTGGCTATAAACACATCCTCACACAAGGACTAGGGATGTAGCCCAGTGGTACAGGACTTGCCTAGCATGTGTGAGGCCCGGGGAGTCGATCCCCGGAATAAGAACCACAACTAAAACGGATGTGCCTGATTCCAAATTCCTCTCAGGGACCAGAGTATGCTAGAATCACCTCCAGCAAACATCTTTGATTGAGGGTGTGACTTTCCCTGGCATTTGTATATTTTCGAAGAGAAGGTGAGCTGCTGGATCCTCCCGCTGGTTGGAGGCGTCTTCCCTGAGCTCTAGGAACAGCTCCTTCTCCAATCTCCGGCAGTGACAACCCGTGTCCACCTAGCGATCAGCAGCGCCACCTAGTGGTTAGTAGCCCACAACAGCGAGGAGAGAAAACGTCCCGGAGGAGGGGCAAGAGACCCCGCTCACTCGTGCGGCAGCCTAAAAGCAATCCGAACCTGCAAGCATAAACTTAACCAAGAAGCCTACTTTTCTGCTTGTGAGAGAATAAGGAATTAATCTCAGAACATGTACGAGTCAGACAATGAAGTTGCCTAAAACATAGGCCAGGTGTAGTGGTCACCCCTATAATCCCATCCACTTTGAAACCAAGGCAGGAGGATCTTGAGTTCGAAGCCAGCCTGGGTAAGGTAGGGACCCTGGCTCAAAACCAAAAGGGCTGGGAATGTAGCTCAGTGTAAAAGTTCTGAGTAACAAAACAGTTCCTGTGTGCCTCTTCTTTAAATCAATCCACTTTAAATATTTTCCTTGGGAAATTTATTCCAGGGCTGGAGATTGAACCCAGGGCTATATCCTCAGTGCAGGAAAAGTGCTTTTGAAGAAACCAATGGCACTGGAATCTAACGACTCAATAAAACTACAAATAAAATATCTAATCAAGAGTACGTATTTTCCTGTTTCTTTACCTTCACTGGATGTAATAACAAACCTCAAAATCCCACATCTGACCAATTCGCACTCTAGAAAAGATTATGGATGATGCTGAGAGAAACAAACAACAAAAAACCCCTAGTGTCTGCACAACGATAACATGCAAATGTCCTTATAACTTACCAACATAAATGTTTTCTGGTTTTTTGAGACAGGGTCTTGGTATGTAGTTCAAGCTTGTCTTGAACTCTCTATATAGCCCAGGCTGTCACTGAACTTGCAGCAATTCTCCTGCCTTGGCCTCCTGAGTGCTGAGAATACAGGTGTGTACAACCATGCCCAGCTTCAACCTGAAATTTTTGACCTAAAATTTTTATTAATCTATATTTGTGTTCTACTCTCTAGTTGTCAAAACAAGACTCAAATAACCAACTGAGTAAAAACAAGTTTTAAAATTTGACCATTTAAATGAAAAAAATACCAAAAACTGACCATTGGTCAGGTGTGGTAATACATACCTAGTCTCAGCACTCAAGAGACTGAGGCAGGAGGATCGCTGTGAGTTTGAGGCCAGTTTAGGCTACAGACCAGCCTCAAATATGTATGTAGCAAGACCCTGTCTCAAAAACAAAGAAAAAGCTGACCATTTACTACAGCTGGGTGTGGTGGTGCGTACCTGTGATCCCAGCATTTGGAAAGCTGAGACAGGAGGATCACCATGCGTTCAAGGCCAGCCTGGACTACATAGTGAGACTTTGTTTCAAAAAACAAAACAAACAAAAATTAACCATTTACCGAAGGAGGACTCTATAGAGACTCTGCTATACTCTGTCCCTAGGCCTATGTTCCAAGACCCTTTATGAACAAAGCAGACTTTTTTTCTGTAGTGGGCATCGTGCCCAGGGCCATCACACTGGGCTACATCCCCAGCCCTTTTTATTTTGTATTTTTTGAGACAGGGTCTTGCTAAGTGACTCAGTTGCCCAGGTTGGGCTCACACTTGTGACCCTCCTGCCTCAGCCTTCTCAGATGCTGGGATCATAGGCACGTGCCACCACACCTGGCTACAGTAGACATTTGAAAAGATAGGTACTTTATAGATAGACAAAGAAGAGTCCTTGAGCAGGGAACAAGCTATATCAGTCCTACATTTAAACTACCTGTAAAGTGAGATTCTACTGTAGCACACAATTACCTTCTCATGTTTTAAAAGCCTCCCTTGGTATGCGTATTACGTGATGCATCTGTTCTCACACATCCTACTGTGGGGTCTGATAGGATCCTGGTGATACCTTATTCTACAGTAATTACGGTTCTGTGACCCCAGACACATACAGCATCACGTTGAAATTAGACTTTTCACTTCAGTGCCACATTTTCCAAACCAAAAATAAGTGTTCTTGCAGTGACAAAAACCCACACACAGAAGCATCCAGAGCACGGCGCAGTCAATAGCTATCACTGCCAGAGGGCTGCTTTCTTGGCAAATCCCTAACCTGCAACTGCTTGAAAGAGGAAGAAACCCACAGGGCAAACAAATGAGCCAGCATTTCTATGGCTGGAGCTGGACTCAGAGTAGCTCTGGAGGCAGCCCCAGGGGAAGGGGTGACTCGCTGGGCACCATTGTGCCAGGCACTAACAACCCATGAAAATGCAGGAAGCTCTGGACTTCAGGGCAGGCCTGTGGCTGATTTTTCCATTTTTCCTGCCATTCCATCTAGGCCTCTCCCTGTCAGCTTACCATCCCACACTAGCTGGGAGACTTTCGTGACTAACAGTTATAGAGAGAGTAATAGGGTCCATTGCATCAACTCAATTTTATTTGACACATTCAAAAAGAGTTTCAAACATACAGAGTTGAAAACAAACTTCCAATAAATAGCTAGATGGCCAGGCATGGTAGCTCACACCCGTAATCCTAGCACTCAGGAGGCTGAGGCAGGAGGATCACTGTGAGTTTGTGGGTAATGTGGGCTACAGACTAAGTTTAAGACCAGCCTGAATTACAGAGTGAGATCATGTCTCAAAAAGAAAAAGAAAATAAATAAATAACCAAGTATGGTACCAACCAGCTATAATCCCAGTATTCTAGGGGGCTGAGACAAGAGGATTTCACGTCTGAACACAGGCTGGGCATTTTAGTAAGAACTTGTCTCAAAAAAAAAAAAAAGTGGCAGGGGGCTGGGATGTAGCTCTGTGTAAACAAAGGTCCTGGGTTGAGTCCTCAGTACTGGGGGAAAAAACTTTAAAAAAATAAAATTTTAGCAATGCATAAATAGGTTACCCAAGGCCTTCATGAGAAGGTCCTTCAGCTCACTGCAAAGTCATAGGCTTCATTAAAAAAAAAAGAAAAAAAAAAACAGGAAAACACCTTCAAAGACTTTCAGGGCTCCTGTTTCAAAATATATTTGGTTCATGTGAAAAATTACCTTCTGTGGTCACCTGCATTGACATGTAAATGTGGTCTTATTCCCCAAATGTCCCACGTGGCCCTGAAATTCCATCTGGAAATTCCATCTGTCCCCCTCACGGTCACGTCTCTTTAGGTTGGATAAGTGTGCTCCGCACTGAGCTCCCTGTAGGAGTCATTTTCCCGTAACGAGCGCTCCGCCGCTGGGGCTTGGCCTTCCCGCCGCTGGTCTCGGTGTCCTCTGATTAATGGAGCTGCCACCTCGGGAGCGGATGTCACAGCAACAAAGGCGAAGCCTGGAAACTGTCCCTTCTCCTCCCGGTTGTCTGGACCCTTCTGTTTCATGAGCTTTGTGCGTCTCCCACGCGGTGCTAGTATCTCATTTGGGATTTGTTGATAATAAAGCGAGCTACGCTGAAGTAGAACACTGCATTATTAATTCACTGGAAATCATTTCTATGGTTCAAGCTCTGTGCTTCATTTCATATACATGGTTTTTCCCTTATTTTTCACTCCTGTCATCTGCACGACTATTTAACCATTTAAGTCAACATATAGATCAACAGAAGCATCACTTTTTAGAGTCTTTCTGAAGATAAACCCTTGCAAACATAACATTGTTTGAGGTTTACAAAAGGTTCAAAAATAAAAAATTTTTGCTTTAGTCAAAGAATGGATAGAAATTAAATTTGGCCATGTGTGTTGGCACATGCCTATAATCTCAGCTACTTCGCAGGCTGAGGCAGGAGGTTCACAGATTTGAGCTCAGCCTGGGTAACACAGCAAGACTCTATCTGACAAAATGAAATAGAAAGGGCTGGGGAGGTAGCTCAGTGCCTGAGGCCCTGGGTTCCACCCCAGCTCCACAGAACAGACGAAAAACAAGCAATGGAATGGAGGGGGCACTGGGTACACCATCCTCAAACACTCTGGTGAGAAATGTAAGTAATAAAACATTCGCCTGAATGCAAAACACAAAAGTTCACCAAAGATACCACAAATGTGCCGCTTACTAAC
>PVLD010018245.1:24724-39649 GCA_004027595.1 Dinomys branickii | reverse complement strand
CTTATTCTAGTCATGTTATTTATTTGAAGTTTTCCTTCTTTTGCTGACTGTTTAATTATTTAGGGAGTTATTTCTGTAGCTGTTCCTGGGATTGTGGTCTCTTTTTTCTCTGTCTAGAATATCTTTTAGTGCTTTTTCCAATGCTGGTTTGGCACTCATGAAGTTCTTCAGTTGTTCTTTGTCGTGGAAATATTTTAGTTTCACTGAGTATCTCATTTGTAACATTTATACCTGGAATATTTTTTAAAGTAATTTTTGATATCCTTGTGGTTAAAAATAATAACGGAAAAACTTTAACCATTTCTAAGGGTTCATTAGTGTTAAGCATATTCACACGGTTATGCAATCAATCTCCAAACTTGCTCAGGTCCCCAGACTGGAGCTCTGCACCCATGAAACAAACCCCCCTTTTCCCCTACCCCAGAGACTTAGCAACCATCATTTCACTTTGTTTCTTAAATAATAACTTAAAAACAGAATAAAAATCCTCTCTTTACCCTATGAACTCCATCGTTTGTCCCCTATCTTAATGTGGCTTTTGACTTGATCAAAGTTCTAGGGCTACAGATCCACCCACTGATTGATTGGCATGCCCTCCTTCCTGGTGACCCTTTTCTGCTTTGGACTGTGAGCTAACGTGTGGCAGATATTGTATGTGTGTGAGGTTCTGTATCAGATCCATGGCAGTGTGTCTACTTTCGGTATCTTCTCCTGGCCCCCTCAGTAACCAAGGTGCCAGACCACTTGTATGTTAATTTCTCAGTGTAGCTCTTCTATTCATGTGGACAACTGGAAAATCCACATGGGTCTCTGGATTACATAACCCTGGGGCCTGAATTTATCACAGTGCTTTATAAGGAATATATTTGGCCTCCAGCCCAGGTCCTGGCATAAAGCTCCTAAAATCCTTATACTTTTTTAAGTGATAGATGTGCTAAGAACACCTTTTAGTCTACTCTTTGACCTTTGCCCTCAGGTGTAGACGCAGAGCTCTCCTAAGTCCTTTGAAATTTCCTGCATAGTAGAGGAGCCTTCTGTTCTAATGAAGCAATCCAGTATACTCAGCTTCAGGATGGGAACTGGTCACCAGAAACACCAATGAGTAGAAGCTTGAAAATTTCAGCCTCTCCCTCTTATTCATGGAAGGAAGAGGGATTAGACATTTATTTTACAAATCAAACTGCCAACATGATGAAGAATCCATAAAGTGCTTTAAGTCTGAAGTTCACAGAGCCTCTAAATTGGTCAAGGCATCGCCAGATCAGAAAGCCACACACAACTCCATAGGGAAGAAACTTGTGCACTGGAACTAGAAGCTTTTTATATGGCTGCTCTTCTACATCATCTATCAGATCCTTTATAAGAAACCACTCCTCATATGCAAATATTTTCTTGAGCTCTGTGAGCTATTCTAGCAAACTATTAGACTGAGAAGGGGATTGTTAGGACACTCAAAACTAAGTTGGACAGAAGTGTGGATAACCTGGGGACCTACTAGTTGAATTTCACATCTGAAACAGGGGGCAGTGGTTTGGGACTGAGCCCTTATCCTGTGGGGTCTGTACTAATTCTAAGCAGTTAGTGTCACAAATGAATTGTTGGGTGCCCCGTGGGAGTCTGGAGAAGAGAACTGGATGGTGGGGGGTTGCCGGGGAGATGACATATTTTGATGATCAGTAGTATTTTGGTGAACAGAAGCAGCAAATTTTTTCTTTCACTTGTTGACTTTCGATCCACACAGAATTCCATGTGAATGCCAAAGTTCCCTTCCCTTGGCTAGTCTGTATAAGTGTGTGGGGGATCCTAGTCCCATTTCAGAAACAGCCCACTGTGTCTCTATGTCCAGTGGCATATGTCTAGCAGTCATTCCCACTACCTGTAAATCGGAAGTTGAACCTTCCATTTTCAGTCTGTAGTATGTGGACATATGGGGATGTGGACATCATAACCCCAGGCCCATCTTGTAAGCCCAGGTCTCCTCTTGGACACTGCAGTCATACTCTGTTCTGTTTCAGGCCTGCTAACTCCTAGGACCTTTATGTCTTGTTTTGTTTTTCTAATCTGGCAACTTCTCTGAGATTTGATCTAAATTTCAAACCAAAAATTTTACACTTAGTTAGTCGGTATTTCCTTGATTGGACCTATGTGGAGCATCTGTCAGCCATGTTGGCCAGAAAGGAACCATTTTTCTATCTCAGCCATGCCTCCCCTCTGATTTTAGGGTTATTGATGACACTTTACAAATCAAACTTGCCCGTCTTGGTTACTTTTCTCTCGTTGCTGAGACAAAATACCCAGCACCCAAAATGAAGAAAGGAAAGGTTTATTTAGCTTACAGTTTGTGGAGGTTTCCATCCTTACTTGGCTGGTTCTGAGGCAGAGTGGCACATGGCAGAGGGCAAACGTTCATGGCAGCAGAGCACAGCAGAAAAACAACCAGCAAAAAGGAAGGAATGGCTGCAAGCAGCCTCTTTTTCTCCCTTACCTTGTAAACAGCCTACCCCACCCAGGGGGCATGTAGCTCTCACACAGTCTCCATGCCGGCCTCTTCCACAGGCTCAAGATGTGTACAAAGCAAGCACCCTGGCTTTCTGCTGAGTCACTCAGCCAAACCTCTAGACTCCCCAAGTTGACACAATGTATCAACCATAACACTGCCTTAAGATTTCCTTAATTTCCTACAGTAGGTAACTCCCAGAATTCTACTTCTAAACTTGCCTGTGCCTTATCCAGAGGCCAAACTTATTTCCCCGTGACCCTATGTTGTGGTCCTATCTCTTCACCATTCTGCCTTGAGAACTGTCCTGTTTTTCTTTTTCACAGTGAGGGTGAGTGGCTGGCTTGGCCTGGGAATTGGTCTGTGCTCACTTTTACTGGGGTAGAATTCCCTAACAATGTTTATGTAGAGGTCAAGTGCAAAACCTCCAGCCTAACTCCGTTTTCAATAAGATACTCTGGTCTACCAAGGGAGCATCTTTCTCACAAATTTTCTATCTTTTTCTGGACGAAGAAAAATATAGCTCTCGCATCCAGTATGCCAGACTATATTTGTCCTGGCTCTCAGTAGCTGGGAACAGACCTCCAGAATGCACTGCTTTGCTTGCCTGGCATCTTTCTAATCTGCACAATAGTTTCTTGCTATCGCTCTCACTGTGAGTTGCCTCACTTCTGGAGCTCCTGCCACAAGCTTTAGTGTTTCGGTTCTGTTTTGTTTATTGTCTGTCCCAGAAAGTCATCCAATGAACCTCCGGGGAACCTCAGCTGTCCTGTGGGCTTGTGTTGGCAAGAACAGAACTAACTTCCATCTTTAGGAACTGTCCTTTGCACAGCAATGGTGTTGTCAGTTTGCTGACAACCTGGCCCTGGTAAAGCTGCAGCTATAGAAAGCAGAGAAGACTCTTTTTGAAGTAGAATGTGGCAGAATGAATGGGTACTATGCACCCTTTCTAGATGGAATAAAGCCCTATTCAGACATGCTTTAGTAGACAATGATATTCACCCTGGGGATGAGGATCTTGTTTACAAAGTTTGTGGTGTTCTTTTACCATGAGGTTAGTTCCTCAATATTAACCCATATGTAAGATTTGGGATGAAATTTTTTTCTCTTTTACTATTGAGGGGTGTGTGTGTGTGTGTGTGTGTGTGTGTGTGTGTGTGTGTGTTACTAGAGAATGAACCCAGGGCATTTGCACTGAGTCATATCTCCAGACCTTTTCTATTTTTTTTTTTTAATTTTGAGACAAGATCTCCCTAATTTGCCCATACAGTGTTGGAACTTGTGATCCACCTGCCTAGCCTCCCAGGTTGCTAGAATTATAGGCATATGCCACCCCAGCTGGCTCCAAATTTTCTTTAATGAAGTGTTTCTTGTTACTACCAAAACATTCAGTTGCATAGGTACCTACAAGAAGACTTTAGTAAGTGCCACAAATGAGAGGGCAAATCTTTCTGGCAAAATTCTCACGTAACACTTTTGGTTTTTAAGTAGAAACATCATTGCAACAAAAATAAAGTCTCATTCATTCTTAAGTAAGAACAAATACTAGTTGGAAGGGGAATGTTTCTGAAGATCCTTGGGTTGCATGCTTGGTCTCTGGGTTAGTGCCATTGGGAAGTGGAGGAATCTTTAGGAGGTACAGCCTTGAAGTCTGTGGGGAATGTGCCCTTGGTGTCGGGGAGCCCTTTGGTTTTTCTCTTTTGCTTCCTGGCCATGACATGAGCAGTTTGTTCTGCTGTGTGCTCCCTGCCATACCATTCAGATCACCAGGAAGAGGCCAAAGCAAGGGGTCCACTCAGAGTGAGGCTGGAACCTCCAAGACTATGAGCCAATGAAATCTTTTCTCTTTTTGTTATAGTGACAGAAAACTAAATACCACACTTACCAAGACCAATACACAAGGCATGAGGCAAAGTTATTCTCTTTCACATCATCCTTCTGTAGTAGTAAAAGACTTTGAAACATAAACCTCATGAGATTTTGATTTGGGTCTCGCTAGAATTGACTTCAAGGGCAAAAGCACTCTCAAAATGTCTGTTTGCTTTGCGGTACTGGGGATCAAACTCAGGGCCTTGCACTTGCCAGGAAAGTGCTTATGCTACTGACACTGAGCTATATCCCCAGCCCCTGAAAACGTTAGTTAAGAGAAACTGTGTTTATAATCTATTATAAGAGAGCATATAAGTGCCAAGTAGCCTCTGAGAGATACTTATCCTAAAGAAATCTTGTCTCACTCCTTCCATATATCCATAGTTACCTCTCCAGATTCATTAAATGTTCTCTCTCCCTTGGTGATGCATCTTTATTTTTTGCCTTCATGCAGGACTGCATATAGTACTCAACTTTGTTCTTGAGGCATAGGTTTGTTGATACTTAATTGTTCTGGCCCTGTGGGCCCGACCTCTCTGAATAGGTGTCGTTATGGCTTGTATCTATACGTCCCTCCAAAGCCTCATACACTCCTAGGTGGGGCTTTGGGGAGCATGTCTAGATAATGGCTGTGTGATGCTGGACTAGGACGTGTGATACTGGGATTAGGGATGTGTGATAACTAAGTTGGTTTAGCATAGTTCTGGGTGTGGATAAGGAAATCCCCACCCTCTGTGGGGCTGGCACCACAAAGTGGACTGGTAGACAGAATGGAACACACAGGGACAGAAAGAAGGCAGGCCTACTGCTTGCTGACTCCTGCCTGCCTTGCCACGGACTGTTTCTTCTCTGCCATGCTACCCCACCTTGGAAAGAGAGCTGACTATGGGCTGAAACATCTACAAACTAGGAGCTAAAATAAATCATTCTTAATTAACTTGTGAGTGATTTTTGTCCCAGAAATGAGAAAAGTAAGCAAGACAGGGGTGAAGGCTGGGAGAACAGGAATGGGGTTGCAGAATTATTTACTCTATTGCACCTGGAGTTCTTCTCTCTGGCACCTAGTTGCACCATTTGTACCTAAACGCTCAAATGTTAGTTAGCAAATTAGTGGACTTAGAAATAACAGATATTTTTGGTAAGCCTATAAATTCTTTAATTAGGATAAGTAAAACTCTTTAGATTCTACCAATCTTTCTAGATAATGAATTACATTTTAAGGAAAATAAATTATTTAAGTACTTTAAATTCACTACTTCAGAGGGAGGAGCTTGGCCCACAAAGCAGCATCTGAGCGGCCCACCTGTGCAGAACTCTGGGCAGGTGATGCGTGTGTGCGCACGTGCTCCACCCTGAAATTTTGAGTCAGGGAAGAGCTCGGTCCACAAAGCAGCATCTGAGCAGCCCACCTGTGTGGAATTCAGGGGAGGTGAGGCGTGCCCCCACTCTGCCCTGGAACTTTGGGTCAGGGAGGAGCTTGGTCCACAAAGCAGCATCTGAGCAGCCTTCTGAGCAGAACTCTTGGCAGAAAGCTTAAGGGACATTTTCTCAAAGAGAGGGAGCCATTGGAGCAGCCTTTGCAACTGACCTTTGCCAGGTGAGCTGCCTGGGTAATTTGTAGCTCAAACTTTTCATCTGACATCGAAAATGACAAGACAGAGGAGCAAAACGCAGTCTCAGAACTCAACCCCGCCCAGAACAAGTCCTGGAAACAATGATATAGAAGAACTAGGAAGCCATATACCTGCAATTTCTGAAATGATCGCATCCAAAGTAAACAGACAACTCCATCAAGCCACAGAAGAGATTAAAGCAGAAATTATCTCTCAGGCAAAAAATTAAGTGAAAATAATAATGGAAGAAATGCTCTGCACATATAGAGAAGAAACAGATAAAAGAATAGAAGAACATAGGAAACAAATGGAAACATTACATGAGCAATTTAGGAATGAATTACAATGAATGAAACAGGCCCAAAGATATTGTCAGGAAATGAAAACTTCCACTGAAAGCTTGCAAAACCACTTCAGAGAAGCCAAAGGTAGGATTTCAGATCTTGAAGACAGCATGGCAGCTAGTAAGCATGAAAGGAAGGATCTCATAAAGTCATCAAGGATCCAGGAAAAATCAATCCAACAGCCACAGTGTGAGGCAAAAAGAAATAATATCTGAGTAATAGGAGTCAGTGAAAGAGCAGGAGGCAAAACAAATGATATAAAAAGAATATTTGCAGAAATAATACCAGAAAATTTCCCAAGCACAGTAAAAGATACTGAAGTAGGGTTAATTGAGGCATATAGAACCCCAATGAGCCATAGCCCAAATAAAACCACATCCAAATATATAATAGCCAAAATCCCAGACATCCAGCTAAAGAACACAATATTAAAAGCTGCTAGAGAAAAGAAACAGATCACCCATAAAGGAAAGCCCATCAGAATCACAGCAGACTTCTCCACAGAAACCATGAAATCAAGAAGAGCTTGAAGTGAGGTATTACAGAGTCTGAGACAAAACGGCTTCCAACCCAGACTGATGTATCCTGCAAAACTATCCTTCAAATTCAATGGAGAAATAAAATATTTCCAGGACAAAGAACAACTGAAGAACTTCATGAGTGCAAAATCAGCATTGCAAAAAGTACTAAAAGATATTCTAGACAGAAAAAAAAGTGACCACAATCTCATGAACAACAATAGAAAGGAACCGTCAAACAGAACAAGTAAGAAAACAGATAGAAAAAGTAGGAAAACAACAAGTAAATAGCATGACAAGAATAAGCCAATGTATAACCATTATAACCATTAATGTAAATGGCCTCAATTCACTGGTCAAAAGAAACAGATTGACAGAGCGGATTAAGAAACATAATCCAACGATATGCTGTATACAGGAAACATATTTTACTCAAAAGGAAATCCACAGGCTGAAAGTTAAAGGATGGAAAACAATTCTCCATGCAACAGGTTCCCAGAAAAAAGCAGGGGTAGCTATTATGTTTGCAGACAATGCAAACTTCAAACCAAAAACAATCAAAAGAGATAAAGAAGGTCATTACATACTAGCTAGGGGAAAGCTGCAAGAGGAAGAGATGACGATCCTACACATTTATGCACCAAACAATGGAGCACCAAACTTTACAAGTCAAATCTTTTTTTTTTTTTTTTTTTTTTTTTTTTTGCGGTACTGGGGATCGAACTCAGGACCCTGAGCTTGCTAGGCAAGCGCTTATTCCACTGAGCTATATCCCCAGCTCTATACAAGTCAAATCTTAACAGACATGAAAAATCAAATAATAACACTATTCTAATAGGGGACATAAACACCCCTCTGACGCAAAGAGACAGGTCAACTGGACAAAAACTCTGCAAAGAAATAACAGACTTGAACCAAAGATGTGAACAAATGGACGTAGTAGATGTATACAGAGTGTTCCACCCCACTACATCAGAATACACATTTTTATCAGCTGCTCATCAGTCTTTCTCTAAAATTGACCACATTCTAGCCCATAGAGCATATCTACCTAAATTCAAAAGAATTGAAATTATCCCATGCATATTATCTGACCACAGTGCAAAAAAATTGGAAATTAATGACAAAGGGAACTCCAAAAACCCCATAAACACTTGGAAAATAGACAATAACCACCTGAATAACCAATGGGTCACACAAGAAATTAAAGAAGAAATTTAAAAATACTGACAAACAAATGAAAATGCAAATACAACCTACTGGAATCTGTGGGATGCAATGAAAGCAGTCCTCAGAGGGAAATTTATAGCAATGAGCTCATATATGAAGAAAACAGAAAGAGAGCAAATAAATAGCCTAATGCTACACCTCAGACTTTTAGAAAAAGAGCAACAAGCCAAACCAAAAGCCCAAAGAAGGGAGGAGATTATAAAACTCAGGGCAGAAATTAATGCAGTTGAGATGAAGAAAACTGTACAAAAAATAAGTGAATCAAAGAGTTGGTTTTTTGAAAGAATAAATAAAATTGATAAACCCCTAGTCAACCTTATCAAAAAAAGAAGGAAAAGAACTCAAATTCATGCAATAAGGAATGAAAAGGATGAAATCACTACAGATCCCATAGAACTTCAAAAGATCATTAATACCTACTTTGAAAATCTTTACTCCCATATGATAGAAAACTCAGAAGAAATGGACAGATTCCTAGAAATGTACAAATTGCAAAAATTGAATCAGGAAGATTCAAAAATCCTGAACAACCCAATATCAATTAATGAGATTAAAAATATCATTAAAAACTTACCGACAAGCTGGGGATATAGCTCAGTGGAATAAGCGCCTGCCTAGCAAGCGCAGGGTCCTGAGTTCAATTCCCAGTACCACCAAAAAAAAAGAAAAAAAACTTACCGACAAAGAAAAGCCCAGGCCCTGATGGATTCAGAGCAGAATTGTATAAAACATTCAGAGGAGATTTAATGCCAATACTTCTCAAACTCTTTAATGAAATTGAAAAGGAAACAACTCTCCCTAACTCATTTCTGGAGGCAATTATTATACTGATACCAAAATCAGAGAAGGACCCATCCAAGAAAGAGAACTATAGGCTAATCTCCTAATGAACATAGATGCAAAGATACTCAACAAAATACTAGCAAATAGAATGCAGCGAATCATAAGGAAAATTACACACCATGACCAGGTTGGATTTATTCCAGGAATGCAGGGATGGTTGAATATTTCCAAATCAATTAATGTAATACATCATATCAATAGAGCCAAAGACAAAAACCACACAATCATCTCAATAGTTGTGGAAAAACTTTTGATAAAGTCCAACATGCATTCATGTTAAAAACCCTAGAAAAAATGGGAATAGATGGCCTCTACCTCAATCTGATCAAAGCCATCTACGACAAACCAACAGCCAACATCATACTAAATCAACAAAAACAAAGCTTTCACTTGAAAGTCAGGAATAAGACAAGGATGTCCACTGTTATCCCTCCTATTCAGCATAGTTCTGGAAGCATTAGCCAGAGCAATTAGACAAGAGAGAGAAATAAAAGGAATAAGGATAGGAAAGGAAGATGTTAAACTATCACTATTTGCAGATGACATGATACTTTACATGGAAGACCCCAAAAACTCCACAAGAAAACTCTTTGAATTAATTGACAAATTCAGCAGAGTAGCTGACTACAAAGTCAGCACCCAAATATCAATAACATTCCTATACACGAACAACAAACAGACTGAGAGAGAAATTGAGGAAACCATACCTTTTATGCTAGCATCCAAGAAATTGAAACATTTAGGAATCAATATAACAAAAGTAAAAGATCTATCCAATAAAAACTATTCAGTGAAAACTGCAGTACACTGAAAAAGGTGATTGAAGAGGATTTCAATAAATAGAAAAACATCCCTTGCTCATGGTTAGGAAGAACCAACATTGTGAAAATGGCCATACTACCAAAATTGTTGTACAGAGTCAACGCAATTCCCATTAAACTACCGTTAGCATACTTCATAGATCTAGAGAAAATATGCCTTAAATTCATCTGGAACCAGAAGAGACCCAGAATAGCAAAAGCAATCCTGGGCAACAAGGACAAGTCAGGTGGAATCACAATCCCTGACCTGAAATTACACTACAAAGGTACTGTAATGAAACCAACCTGGTACTGGCTAAAAAACAGACCTGAGAATCAATGGAACAGACTGGAAGATGCAGCCACAAGGAAAAACACACTCAGCCAGCTAATATTTGACAAAGGGGCCAAACAAGCTCACTGGAAAAAAAGATAGCCTCTTTAATAAATGGTGCTGGAAAAATTGGCTTGCCTCTTGCTGAAAACTGAAAATAGACCCACATCTATCACCATGCACCAAACTCAAGTCAAAATGGACCACAGATCTCAATATTAAAACAGAAACAATAAATCTATTGGAAGAGAAGGTAGGTAAAAATCTTGAAGAAATAGGAGTAGGTAGAGAGTCCATCAACAAAAATCAAACTGCAAGGGAAACACTTCAAAGAATCAATAACTAGGACCTCATCTTGCTGAAAAGATTTTGCACATCTAAAGAAATCACCAGAGTAAAAAGAAAACCCACAAATTGGGAAAAAATCCTAGCTGGCTGTTCCTCAGACAAAGCTCTTCTATCTAGAACATACAAAGAATTAAAAAACATGTACCTGTCCAAATTCAAAGACGCAATCCAGAAATGTGCATCTGAGATGAATGCACACTTCTCAGATAAAGAAATACAAATGGCAAATAAATATATGAGAAAATGTTCTACATCTTCAGTCATTCGAGAAATGCAAATAAAAACAACATTGAGATTTCATCTCACCACAGTAAGATTGGCTAGTATTAAGAAATCATCCAATAATGCTGGTGAGACTGTGGAGAAATAGGGACTCTTCTGCACTGCTGGTGGGATTGCAGACTGGTGAAACCACTGTGGAGATTGGTTTGGAGACTTCTCAGCAAACTAGGTCTAGGGGTTCCATTCAAACCAGCTATTGCCCTTCTGGGTATTTTCCCAGAAGATCTGAAAACATCATATCACTCTGATATATGTGCACTCATGTGTATAGCAGTGCAATTTGTAATAGCTAAAATGTGGAAGCAACCCAAGTATCCATCCACAGAAGACTGGATTAAAAAACTGTGGCATTTTTGTATAATAGAATATTACTCAGCTATAAAGAGGGACAGATTTGGGGCCTTTGTAGGCAAATGGCCACAATTAGCCACCATACTCATAAGTGAAATAAATCAAAGATACATATTCAAGCAACATATTATGTCACTGGTGTAAGAACCTGAGGGTGGGAATATAAATTAAGAGGTGCGAAGGAAATCTGCTTAAAAGTAAAGAACAGATGGGACGAGGGAAAGGAGAAAAGGAAGAAAGAGGCAAATATGTATGTATGTATGTATGTATGTATGTATGTATGTACATATGTGCAGGATGGCTAACATGGTTCCACTATTCTCATATGTAGCTTTATGGTATGGAATAGTTGATGACTGGTTGTTTGATCAATCTTGTGTGTCTATATGTGTTTTCCTGAGCATACACTTTGAAGTTATCAATATGTAATGCAACAACCATTGTTGGTTCCCTGTGACTTTGTCTATAATTCAATTTTGATTGTACTGTTCTTGTGCTACTTTGTGTCTCTTTGTTAATGTTTTCCTCTTTTTTGTTGTTGTTCTTTTTCTTTTATACTTTAAAAAATAAAAAAGGGTTCACTACTTCAGCTAGAAATAAAAGTGAACTAATTTTCTTGTTCATAGTATTGTATGCAACTTTTCATTAACTTTTCCTATTTCCTTTAGACAAAAGCGCCAGATTCTAAATCCAATTCACAAAGTCACCCGGTAAATAATGCTGAACATATACTTTCCTCTCTTCAAAGGAATACAAAAACAAGGATACTGAGAGTAACGAAAACTCATAGCATTAAATTTTTCAGACTGAAGGAACATATTGCTACAGCAGCCTGCCGGAAATGGCAGGATCAATGTGTCGGGGCTGGGAAATAACTCTGGGCCGTCTCTGAGGGCGAGCAGATCTGCTGGCCTGAAATGAATCAGGAAGTAGCTTTGAACATCCCCGTCTACCTCCTGACTCGGAGGAGGGATTCAGAAGTTTTCTGTAAACCAGAACGGCCACCATTTTTCTCCAGTTTAGGCACTGATTTGTAAGGCAACTGGACTGTTTATTTTCTGCCCACCACTATATTTCTCGCTATATTTATTGAAGATCACAGTTCTTACTAAATGAGAAAGGCAAGTGTGGAAGTAGAGAAGAACTAGCTCATGATAATCTTTAGAGTCAGAATCACTGGAGTCCTGGTAAATGAAAACAACCAGCTCTCCTGAAAAAAAAATGCATACAGTAAAGGCTTACATATTTAATTACTATCAATGGAGTGTCACATAGAAATGGCAAAAATCATGAAGTATACAATATTCTTCATCATACATTCTATACATTCAGTTGATTTTTACAAAATGCTTTCATTGATTTTTGCCAAATCCTTATATGCACAGTCAATTTATGGTTGCAGCTAATTCAAAACTTGCCAGATTTAAAATATGAATAAATGCTTGTCTCTGATCTGATTCAGCAAATAAATTGCCAGTATTACCGCAAGCA
This sequence comes from Dinomys branickii, assembly GCA_004027595.1. NCBI lineage: Eukaryota > Metazoa > Chordata > Mammalia > Rodentia > Dinomyidae > Dinomys > Dinomys branickii. Next base: position 27,129 of record PVLD010018245.1, on the reverse strand, counting down.
CATGTAGTTCCAGTGGGAATACAGGTTAATATTTTCATTTCTGTTAATGATAAAGACATGTGTTGGAATTTCACTCATTGGTTAAAGATATGGGCAACTTCTTACTGAATCAAATAATAGTTTAAAAATCCCAAAGACTGTTTTTCTGTTGTCAAGGGTTATTTACAATGGAACAATAGACACGACATACTTTTAGTTTTGATCTGTGATAATAATTAAAAAAACAGTAAATCAAGGCCCTTGTTTGCAGAATTTGCAGATTTTCATAGTGTTAAGTTCTCCCAAGAGAATAAACTTCAAGTTCCAGCATGATGTCACTGAGCAAAAGGATGTCCATTAGCATGTCATACATTTTCACCTAAATATATGATATAAATAAACTCAAAGCATAGGAAGTAGCAAAGTGTAACAAAGCTCCAAGGAAGTATTGAGTTTTGAGTATGTATTATTTCTGTTGGCAAGTGACAGACTTCAAAAAATGTTTATAAGCAGTTATCACACAAACGCTAATATTCAGGATATACATAACCCACAACACAATAGCCAAAGCACACAAAAGAACTTTAGAGAAATAGAAACTTAAAATATCTGGGAAAATATCAACATGCACTTCCACTTACTGGAAATCTACATAGATGTGATTAAAGCAAAAGGAAATACTGTCTTTCAGCAATCACATTCATAAAACTTAAGTTCAGCAGCATCTCAAGTGTGGTAAAGAGACTGTCATACACAGATGTTATGAGAATAAATTGAAAGAACAATACCATTTCTTGATTTTTACCTATAAGTCACACTTACCTATATGCTTGAAGGATTATAGAGCTGTTTGTTCCAGCATTGTTTGTCAGAGTAAAACTATGGAAACCACCCAAATATTGAACTACAGTGAAACAGTTACATAAAACATACTGTACCTATCTTATTGAATACTCTATCTGTGTATATGTATTTCTGAATATTGCAAAAATATCTATAGGTACAAGGTGGAAATACTACCAAGTTATATTTTTGAATGAAAAAAGTAGGTGGTACAGTTTTATGAGTAAGCTGATTTCATTTAAGAAAAAATTTACCCATATATCCCCAGATCGTACAGTTCTTTAAAAATACACACACTCATTTTTTATACAAATATGTGTGTGTCAATTGTAATAAGTGCCTTCCATGTGCCAAACACTTCTAAAACATAATATGAAAGGTAAAGATGTGTTTAAATCTATATGAAAACCCTCAAATCTAAACATATGAAGTAACAATGGTTTTATCTGAGGTGGTGCTCAGGCTATGTTACGGGTTAAATGAGACATTAGTTATATCTTCATCGTGTGGATACTAATACTGAAATTTGGCAAGTATTACTTGGGTCATCAAAATATATTAAGTTTAAAGAAATAATTAATGACCTGTGAGCAATGTCACTTAGTAGAATGAAAACTGAATGCAAAATAAGTGACCTAGGAAGAACAGGATTATATTAACGCATGTTAATATTGAAAGTATTACATTAATTATAATTAATATTAAGAAATGTTAATATGACATGTGCATTGAAAACAGTGTCCATCCTTGAGTAGCAGCAATTATTTATCTGCATTTTAATCACATATTTTGTATTTTCCAGATTTTGTGCCATTATATTTCCTTCACAAAGAGCACACAAAAAGAGATGAGAAACTTAGGTGCAAAAATCAGCAGCTATTTTAAAATCCATTTTCCTTGATATTCTTAGAGATTTTCTTCGAGAGCCTTGAGTTCTTGCTCACATACTCTTCAACTGTACAGCAAACGAAGATTAGCTGTCATCTTAGCTGCTTTTTCTCTCTGTTTGAACGTGGCATCTCCCTTTTATTTCTTCAGTGTGTATTGCCTTTTTGGTTTTTCTCTAAACTCAGATTTTCAGAAACACCGTGGCACTAGGCTGTATTTCCTTTAGTAGGCAATGCGGTGTTCATCCAAAGGTGTTTTCTCCTGGTCTTTGAAAGAAAAAGGGGAAAGACATTTGAGTCTACAGATGCAGGCTTGAACCTTGGCTTTTCCTGTTTCCCTTACCTGATGTGGAAGAAGTTCCATATAACTGTTCTGTCCGGCGCCGCTCCCGACCCGCAGAAGGCAGCACGCAAACAATCGGGTTCTGTAACGTGTTTTCTTTATTGGACACAGCACAAGCCCCACAGGAGTCCACTCTCTGTGGCTCCTTCCGGGTTTCTTCTTCTTCCAGCTTCCCGTTACAGCAACTTATATAAGGGCGGTTAGCAAATCACACTACGCCACGTGGGCCTTCAGGATTGGTTTCAGGGCGCCGTAAGCAGGCACCTTTCTATATAAGGTATATACAGAGTCAGCAACAAGAACCAGAAAACAGGATATAGGCGCCATCTTGGTAACACGGTGGGAGGGGCTGT
>PVLD010018245.1:0-24624 GCA_004027595.1 Dinomys branickii | reverse complement strand
GTTCCAACTTTTGTTTCTGGGCTTCAAACGAGGTGCCAGTAGCATATTTGCGAGACATGATAAAAGGGCAATAGGTACTAGGAAGGGTGTGATGTGTTGTGAACTCATGGATTTACTTCTCTCCTGACTTTTTTCCTTCCGAAACAACTACAGAATTGTAAAAGACATAAGATGCCCCGACTAGTACAATAGCTGAAAGTAAATTTTCTAAACAAAAATTCACAAAAGTTAATGGATTCGACATTTAAAATTCCCCTACTGAGTATGGTGAGGCACACTGGGAGGCTGAGCTAGGAGAACAGCAAAAAGGGCTCAATTTAGCAAGACCCTGTCAATCAATAAAGGAAGGAAGGAAGGCAGGGAGGGAGGGAGGGAGAGAGGGTCTGGTGATGTAGCTCAGCGCAAAAGCCCTGAGTTCAGTCTCAGCACCACGAAAATAATTCCTAATTCCTGAAATTCTTAATAGCTTTGAAAAATTTCCCTCTTGTCGTTATTTCCTCAGTGAAACAGCAACCCAGCCCTTTCATGTTGACATACTCTTTTTCAAGCCCTTATATGAATTTTTCATTTGCACATATTTAAAAACACTGTTCATGACGTTGTTTATTGTCACTTGTATTTGAGTTTTATAATTAAACACATTTACATGCAACTCCTCCAGATGTCCAGCAGGCGGCCGTGTGCGCACCTCTGGTGGCACTGGAGAAGCACGCAGTAGAAAGCATCTTTTCTGAGCATATTCTGTCCCAACCATCTGAAGTCCCCATCTCCCTATTCCTTGGCTCCCAACCTGTAGCACGAGAGAGAAAAGCAAGAACCCAAGGGTGGTGATGTAGTATTGTGGGAGGCTGAGGCAAGAAGATGGCAAGTTCAAATCCAACCTGAGCAACTTAACAATCTTAGCAAGACACTGTCTCAAAATACAAAGTTTAAAAAGTCCTAAGGATGCTGCTCAGTGCAAGGTGTGTGCACCTGACCTCCTATCCCAGGGCCCCACGCTGCTTTATCTGCTCCCCATCACCTCACACTCAGACCCCAGTATTAAGCTGACAACCCTGTCTGAGAGGCGCATGACGCTGTGGGACTCACATCTACCCAAGCTGTCCTAGCTCAGCTCTTCGCGGCATGGTCTCAGTCCCGACGGGGGAGAGTGAAGCCAGAAAGGCGGCCCTGACGAGTCCACCAAGGAGGCTGAGGAGCCTGCCCCAATCTCTCCCCTCTGTAGCTAACCTCTCTCATCAGCCCTACTGTGCTCCTATCCCATTCCTGCCCTGTCGGGAAGCGCCCCAGAAGTGCCACTCCAAGAGCTCCCAAGGCCTGGGAGCTGGAGAGTCCGGATCCAACATGAGCTGAATGGTGATGCTCCCAGCTATGGGGAGGAGGACGGCCTGTCCCAGGTGAGACCCGCAGACAGACGCCTCTCCTCTTCCCTGACCTTGATTCTGGGCCCCAAGCATTCTGGGGGTGTATTTTGTGTTTTCAGACAAATCTGCAGTTATTTCATGGCTGTCTTTATACCCTAATCAAACTTCCTTCTTCCCGGGAAGACTTTCCAATTACATTTTTATCTGTACTAGCACAGTAGGGAAAAAGAAAAATCGTCTTGTGGAGCAGAATTTTAACTCTCCCCAGAAGTGAGTGTGGAAATCAGTTTGAGTCAGGAAGCCAAACTGGAACTGCCCAGGGAATCGGATTATAGGCACATCCTGAAAGATACCGGGAGGAGAGGGGGCTGTGGGCCAGAATGGGGAAGTGACAATGACGTGGGATAGAAATCCCCTAAAAGTGGTCGGGAGAAGGCAGGCAGGGAGATTGAGAGTTTCTGACTGTCTAAGGTGCTTGCTTTAAATGGAAGCCTTCGGTTTCGTATGAGGGATGAATGGAAATCTGCTGTGAATGTCTAAAAAGGTAAAAAGAAATGGATGCTGGTAAAAAAAAAAAAAAAAAAAAAAAAAAAAAACACTCTACCAAGTGGTAGAGTGTTTCTACCACTATGGTAAAAAACACTCTACCAAGGATGATTTAAGTGTGTTTGAAAGATCTGGGTGAGGGTGATAGCAATGTGTCTCTCACTGTAAGAAATTACACTGGTACCTTGGTTCACAAACTTGACTTGTTCCACAGTCCTGAGGAAATGTTCGTGTTCCCGTGGGGAAGATGGCGAGGTCTGTGTTTGTGTGGGAAACATGGCACAGTTCTGTTTCTCACCCGATGCAGAGTTTGTGAAAGGAAGCAAAATTTATGAACCGAAGTATTACTATATTTTCTTTAAATATTTATTGCATTTTCAGTCACATTGCATTGAGCAACTATTTATAGCAACATCTATCCAATAAAACATGATACCCATCCACTGCATTCACCAGACCTGGCACTGTGCAACTTCCGGCTCTTTCCGGAAGTCAGAAAGACCAGGAAAGGGAAATGTTTTGAGTTGATTGAGGGCATCAAGGCCACCATGACCGTGCAACTAAAGACAGTCATGAAACAGGACTCCCAGAGCTGCTTCCGGAAGTGGGGAGAGGAGTGGGATAAGCGTTTTAGAAGCAAAGGGGAGGTATTTGAGGGGATCAGTAGTAATGTGCCTTTTGCTGTAAATTTTTTAAAAGTTTAAACACACACCATATGGTATTTCTTGTTCACAGTGAGCATTCCTGGGTCCAGAAGAGCTTATAAGCTTAGGGCAAATGCCCCTAAGCAAGGAGACTGGGCTGAGAAAGACTTGTCCTGGGGCGAGTGTAAGGAATGGGGACAGCAGCAGCGGTGACCTCACCCAGGGGTGAAGCGGCCGCAGTGCGACAGCAGGGGCCGCCAGCAGGAGTCACGGGGAACGTGGGCCCCAGCCCCGAGGGCAGCAGGAACGGAGTCCTCAGTCGGGGAGAGCAGCCTGGCTCAGCTCGAAGTCTCAGCAGCAGGAGGGCTGCCGAGGCCCTCATCTTCTGCTAAGGAAGTAGGTGCCACCTGGGAAATGCCCTCCTGGGAAGTCTGGCTAGACCAGGCTCAGTAAGATCGCATCGATTTTTCTTATTTTGGACCGGGAAATATCCACTGTTGTGAATGAAATGTGATGGCGAAGGATATTTATAACAGGTCCCTACAGAGCGCGCAGGAAAGGTACTGTGCTTTAGGACATGAAATGATGAAAACTCCAAAGCAGAAGAAATGGTGATTGTCACCAGGTGGCGTCTCATACATTATTTCCAAATTCTGCAATCTGCAATCTGAAAAATATTTTACTCAGATGACAGACCTTTTAAAATTTTATTTTGTTGTTTTGTGTTTCTAGGACATTTGACTGAGCCATATCCCCAATACTTTATTTAATTTTCATTTTATTTATGAAAATGAATAGTCATTTTATTTATGACCATCTCACTCAGTGACTACATTATCCAGGCTGGGTTCAAACTTGTGATCCTCCTGCCTCAGCTTCCCAGTTCAGGGAGTATAGGTCACCATGCCTGGCAATATGAGATTCTTTTGACAATTTTATTTTTGCTTTCTCAAAATACTCTTAATCTTTGCAATCCTTTTCATCTGGTGTTTGGTGAGAGAATTAAACCCAAATATTTATTTAATTTCACTAGAAAACTTTCTTTCCAACACCCAGAGTTCATAAGCATCAAAGCCCATGACTGGTTCTGCTATGTTCAGTTCCTGTGCTTTAGGAACAGAAATACATAGATCAGATACATAGAAGCCTTGGAATCTTATTACTGCAGAGATTCTTTCTTATTTCTGATTTCATTGGAGCATAGGCTTTTGCATCTTTCATTATCAAGTTAGGCAACTGAACTGCAAATTTCAGCATGCAGTCACACTGGTGTACATATATTTTTATTTAAAGTGGTTTTCGTCCAGTTATTTAAAGTAAACAATGTCTTTGTCTTCTTTCACTAACCTGTAAACTCTTGTAGGCAGAACTAGTGAAATGCAGGTTCATTTTGCTGCTCACAATTTCTAAAAATTCACATTCACTTTGAGTAGCCAAAGGTGACTTCTGCTGAGCACTCACAAGAGGACACTAGGCTCAGACAATTCCTTGTTTTCCCAGAATCATAGTTGCCTAAGCACAGGGAGCCTGTACATCTGGTGGTGATGAATTAATAACTTCATATAATCCAGGGTGCATTTTTGGAATGCACAACAATTAATCCTCTTGAAACTATACACAGTCACTGCCCCCCTCAGAACTGGAAAAGAATTTTGCTCTTCCAGATGTGGAAATCCAGACCACAAAATGGTAAGTAGACCACGAAATAGAGCTTGCATGTGGAAAACGTATTTGAAAATTAAAGCAAATTTAGACTTTCCCCAGACTTGGAATATAAAAAGAAGACAGCAGTGACTTCCACATTTCTTGCAAAGCTTGAAACTACGCTTACTCTTTTACCCACTGACATAGTTCAGCACCCACCTCATCCCTGTCTCGCCTGACACAGCACACAGCTGTTCTTCCCTTCTTTCTCCTGCCTCTAGTTGGATAACAAAGAGACAGTGGGGCCAAGCAGTCCTCTTCCAAAGAGTGCTTAAGTTTTTGAACTTTTGCTTATTCTGATATAGATGGCTATTGCTCCTCCAAGTGTGGCTTTTATGGTCCCCCTGGGAAGTAAAAGATGCCAGGTCACGTGACTGGTTCTGGCTATGATGTTGAGCTTTTATTTTGGGGACATTTAGGTGTGGATGTGCTCCTTCCACATTCTTTCTTCTTTTCTCTCTTACCACCATAAGACAGAGGAGCCTGGGTGCTTCTCCACTGGCTGGATGGCAGCTGCCTTGGCTTTAGCATGAGGGCCAAATAACCCTCTGATACATTGCTGATGTTTGGCCTCTCATTTGGTACCTCAGTACTGCATTTCCCAGTCTGTGCTGACTAATGCATACTTAGGGAGAAATTCTTGTTCAACATCACAAATGAGAAGAAAATCAGTATATGGCTGCGTGGTATGTCCTCACACATTTTTGTAAGTGCGTATGTAAAACTGAGCACACTGTATCTGTCATAATTTTACTTAGCTGCACATAAAACTTCACTCAGCTGCATGGAATCAGATAACAATAGCTTAAAAGTATAGTGGTTTGTTTTTCTCAGGAGAAGGACAAATGTAGACATAGTCAACTCAGGAGCAGGGTCTTATCCACAGAATAGAACTCAAATCCTAAGCACTGAACTCACTTTGCCCCCTGGGATTGCTTAGTCTCAATGATTTTACCTCTGATTATCCAGAAATGGAAGTGCTAGGATGGGCGATGCCTGGGGAATAGAGGTGCATGAGAAGACCTGGAGGAAGTGACCATTTGTGAAGTGTGCCGGGTGCATAGGCTGGGCAGGGCTTAGCTGGGAAGCAGGGCCAGGTCTGCCGTTGCATGGAGCTCTTATGATGGGGTTGGAAGATAACTGGACAGCAAGGGAAAATTGAAGGATTCCACAGAGAAAAGTGACCCTATCATTTATGACCCTTAGAATTACCTCTATGGCTGGCAAATGCAGAATGGATTGGAGGAAAAGAAGAAATAAGATTGGAAAAATGGAGGGCAGGTGTATGCATGGGACACCACATATGAGTGATGGGCTGTCAGGAGACACTCAGGAGAGGCAGTAACAAGCATATAAGGTCACAGGGGCTTGGGAAACATGTGACATACTTTCTTGGCATACCTTGGAGATATTGATGGCCCCTGGGGGGATCAGGCCCCTGAGATAAAACAGTTATAGCAATATTTTTGGTTTCCACATTCATACAAAGGTTAAGTTCACACTATATTAAATGTACAATAGCAGTAGGTTTTAAAAAACAATGCATGCACCTTAATTTAAAAAATAACATATTGCTAAAGAATGCTATGATTACCTGAGCTTTAAGAAAAATATAACTAATAGACTGAGGAGAGGTAATCAGAAGATATGGTGAATGCTCCAATAAAAATATATTACAATAAAAAGCACATTGCTATAAATCCCCTTCAAAATGTGCTTCCTTGCTTCAAATATACTTATCCCATTGTTCCTGTCATGGTCTGAAGCAGTTCTGGAAGTCCTCTTTCGTGAGTGTCTTTTCGTGTAGCTGCCTTGATGTCCTGAATCACTCCGAAACACTTACAGAAATTTCTGTCATATGGAAACATTATGCATCCTCATCACCTTCCTTATTCACCAGATTCGGCACCATAGAGCTTCTGGTTCTTCCCCAAAGTCAAAACGCCCATGAAAGGGAAACATTTTTAATTGACTCAGGATACTGAGGCAGCCAAGACAGAACAGCTAAAGCTTCATGAAGGAGGACGTCCAGAACTGCTTCAGAAAGTGGCAAGACTGATGGGATGGGTGTGTTTAAAAAGGGAAGGATCTTGAGGAAGGTTCATGGCAATGTGTCTTCTACTATCATCTATATTTCTAGCTTTAATCTAAGCACGCACCGTACCTTTGGGCAGACTCTGGGTTGCCACAGCCCCTTAATTTATTACAGAAAGGCAATATCTATGAGGCACAACAAGGTGCAATGCAATCAGGAGAGGTCTGCCTGTACATCGGGAAGATGATATAACCTTACCCCTCAAATTAGATGTCTCTATGCCTTTAAAAATTGCATATATAAGTACAATCACCATTACTACCAATTTATTTTTAAAATTTTTGTTTTATTGGTATGTTTGCAATACATAATGATTACATTCGTCGTGGTAAACTGGTATATGTATAGAACACACCTAAATTCTTTTTATTTCCCTTTCCCCTACCTTCTCTCCCATTCCCTCTATTTCTTGATCTCCTTCCATTTTGCAAAAGATCCACAGTTTCTCCACATAATAAAGCTTAATCAAAATGAAAAATGTTGAACCAAGTTGTGACCTGATTAAATAAATAATGTACTTTAATTATTCTATATTACTTATCTACTGGTTCAGAATTTTTGATATGCAATATATTCATACTATTAATTTTTAATGAGTCATGTGATTGAATGTCTTAGTTTTGAAATCTTTATTTAATGTTCTGTGACAGAATGATTCAATTGTCTGGCTCTAAGTTTTAAATTTATTTCAATGCTCAAATTACTTCCTCATAAGGAAACATTGTTTAAAACAAAAAGAATTTCCTGCTTAGCTGCACTTACTATAATATGATATATGACACACTGGATATTCTCAAGAAATCATGCAAAGATTTTGTTACCATTATTCTGTCATTTTTCATGCCCTCAAAAATCTCAATCGTTTTTTTCTACCCAATTAATCAAGAAATTTCACATTTAACAAATTTCCTAAAAGTGGAACTTTTGGGAAAGTTTGTGAATGGAATAAGAAAACTTATAACTGTAGGATACCCTACTTCTTCATTGTTAGGACAAAATACGTAACATTTATCAGTTAAAGGAGTAAATGTCTTTGTAGTTCATACTTTGTAGAGGTCTTAGTCAATAGTTGGCTGGCTCCAAGGCAGGGTGGAAGGGCAGAATGGCATGGCAGAGAAGGAGCTGTTCTTGGAAGGGCATGAGAGAAAAGCAGCCACAGTGAGCCTTCCTTTCCCTTTCTATTCCTTTAGGTCACAAGCCTACTGGTTGGTACCAGTCACACCCAGGATGGGTCTTCTGTCTTCAGGAAGTCCATCCAGACACACCCAGAATTATGCTAACACAATCAGTGGCCTAATCAAGTTATCCCATACTCGTGATCGAGTCATTCCCAGAAGTCCCATGTGGGAGTGCATGAGGCTTTGGGGCACATTTCAGATATACACCATCACAGTATTGATTGAAGTGTTGTGAGTTTAAGATAGTTTATATGTTTTCTGGGCTGTGTCATATTGAAATAAAAAACCCACAGACTGGGCAGTTTATCAAGAAAATAAATATTTTTCCCACAGTGCTGTAGGCTGAAAAGGTGCTGGCACCTACTGGAACCTTGTGGTGATATTACAAGGCAGAAACCAAGCGAGTGAGAAGGTACAAGCACACCTGCCTGTGCAAGGGTGTTGGAGCGGGTAAGTTGACCGTGTCCTTTCATAAGGAGCTCACTCCTGAGATAACTCACTCACATCAGACATCAGCATCCACATAAACACCTCTTAAAAGCCCCAACTCTCTGCACCATTGCTTGGAGGACTCACATCCCAATGCATCAACTCTGACAACATTCAAACATAGTGTATATGATGTTTGTTTTCCCGATTAAAGTCATAGTAGTTATGGAAACATTTATAAATATCACTTTTCACAGGTCTCTCTCCTTGCTATGAGTTATTTCAAAAAACAGTAATTTTCACAGCGTTTTGAAACATCACTTCAACTTTGCAGGGATAGAAAATGATGATTATTTTTGCAAATCTACCTTTAGATAGAAAAACACTGGCAATCATATGTCCTCAAATTTAAAACTCTTCTCTCTTTTTTTACAAAAACAAAATAAAAATAAATCTTGTCTGTTATCTTCATTGTTGGGACAAAATATGTGACAAAAATAAATCTGTTATCTTGAGATAAACAGTAAAACTCTGTGTGCAACAAAATATTTTGTAGTTATTTTCTGCTATGGTCTGGGTGACTGTCCCCTTCTGAACTCATACTGAAATTTAATCAACCTCTAAAAACATGTGGTAATGGTTTTTCTAAGTGAGCCTGTGAAAGATAATTACAATTAGATGAAGTCATGAGGGGGAGACCCCTCATAATGATCTTAGCAACTTTGTAAGAAGAGGAAGAGAAGCCCAAACTAGTTCTCCTGCACAGTCTCAACACGGAATGTCCTCAGGCACCTGATGAGCATCAGGAATCTCCCCACTCAATGCCAGAATCATGCTCGTGGATTGCCCAGTTTCCAAATTCATGAACTAAGAGAACCTCCTTTCTTTGTAACTTTTCCAGTCTCAAATATCCAGTTACTGCAACAAAACATGGAATCAGTTAGTCTTCATCCCCTATAAAACATTGTAATGATCTATGCTAGGATTATGGGTTTTTAAATTAAATTAGTAGCTTAGATGTGAGGAGACCACACATAGCCTAAGTTCATCTCCCCTGGTCTGGATTGATCGTAAGCTTCTTTCCAATCAGTCTTAAGTTACCGAATGAGGGACTGAAGGCCAATGCTGTGTCATGCAGTAAAGAAAATGTTATATGCTGCACCTATGTGTCTGTGAGTTCTTTAGATAATCACTTAGGAATAATTTGATTTAGGATTTGTACCTCCTGGTTTTTCTGAAGCCAAGGATGCAGAAGGGTATAGGGGTCAAGGATGGTCAAGGGTAGATTAGCTGGAATGAACCTATTTATCAAGTTTCAGATATGGAACCTGTGGACCTTGGCTTCATCTCACCTTTACATTGATATGGTATTGAGGAGCTAGAGATGATGTATATCTTCTGTGACCCAGAAAAATGAGGACAAAAAAGCCATTGAGGTTATCACTGTACCTGTGGTTAGTGAGAATAATATATTTCTCATCATTTGGGTAAACAAATACAATTAGAAGTATCTTTTTTCTTCCTGTAGCTTCATAGATTAGTTTTACCTAGGCAGGAAAATTTTAGATGAGACACTCCTTGATATAAAATTGAGATATTCAAGAAATATACATGAACCAGAGATAAATGTTCATGGAATCAGCCTATAGAAACATAGCAGTAGAGGATACAGCTGTGGAAAAGCATGTACTTTGAGAAGTGAGGATTCAGGATGGTACACTAAGAACATCAACAGCTGGAGAAAGTCAAGCTCGACACAGAATAACAAAAAAATCAAAAGAAACTCCAAGAAAGTGTGATATTACAGAAATCAAAAATAATGAGGTGATCTTAGGATGGTGACAGTCAGTAATGGCCACTTCCATAAAGAGTCACATGAAACAGGGTATGAGGAAGTACAATATTACACATGTGGACAGAGCACCAAACATGTCAGAGTTGACTGTATTATTAGAATGACTTCAGTGCAGTGGTCCTGGAGAGTCTGCAAGGAGATGGAAGACAGGAAATGGACACAGAGAATCCAGAGTTCCTCCTGGATACTAGGAGAGAAAGATTGCTGTGGGAGGAATGGTTGCAAAGGGAGGGATGAAGCTGGTGAGAGCTTGCTGATCATTTTAAAAAAAAACACCAAAGAAGTTTGACCTCCCTGTATTTGAACGCTGATCGAACAGTCAGGGGTAGGAGAAATACGGTATGAGTGAGAACAGATAAAGGAAAGGGACTCCGATGAGAGAAGGGTGGTTCTTCCAGTATATCTGTATGAAGAAATAGGTCAACTTATTTTTTCATTCTTTTATTTTTATTCAACAATTGTGGAATAGCAAGGAATTATTCTAGGCCCTGAAGACACTGAAGGAAAAGTCATTTCTCTCCTTCTCTACTTGATCTCAGTTTTGATTTAGATCTAAACTGTTTCCAGAAATCTCATGAGTTCAGAAGTGAGACTTTTGGATTGAATTATGTGAGTGCTATAATCATGGCTGGATTAATCCACTGATAAATTCACAGCTGGATGTGCTTTAGGAGACGGAGCCTGGTTGGAGGCTGTCACTGGGTAAAGACCTAAAAGGGTGAGCACTTGTTCCAGGCGCCTCCCTTATCTCTGTGCTTCCTGCCAGCCATGGGTTCAGCAGCTCTCCTCCGCCCTTTCTTCCTTACAGCCAGTTTCCACGCATGCCCTCAACCCTCCAAAACTGTGAGCCAAAGTAAGCCTTTCCTCTAAGTTCTGGGTGTTGGGTGTTGTGTCTCACTGATGGAAAAGCACCTAATACAATCTCTTGGGTGCTGTGTCATAGTATGCCAAATGAAAGATTTTATGATGGAGGCACAGGTTGGATAACCAGGAGCTGGTAAAAGATGCGGTCCATACATCTACCTGTACATGGGAAGAGAATGTTATGAAGTTCTGGCCCAAGTATCTTTGCAACACATAAATAGTAGTCATTAATCCCTCCCCTCTCCACAAAGGGCCGTAGTTATAACTAGAAGATGGTAAAGTAGAGATGAACACGGAACACAGAGTGAAGCGGCTGAACACAAAGGAAGAACAAGAGAGGTGAACCTGAAGATGGAGAACGTGGTATGTGCAAAGTCATAGAGAACAGAAGAGCTGACACAAACGGGGAACTGTGAGTGCGATGAATGAAGGACCCACGTAAGATCACGAGGAATCTGGAAAGGCAAAATTGTACAATAATACATTTCTGCTTTATAACAAAACAGTGTGGCACTTCTCAAACTCCAGAGTGGGAAGTTTGATGACGGATGGATGGCATAAAAAAAATATCAGTTCTAGGAAAGCCACCGCGACATCCATGTGTCAACTAACATAAATGCAATGGGGGAAGAGACACAATAGGTAAGGAAATGGGAACCAGCAGCAATCCAGGAAGCGAGGCAAATGGCTTATAATACAGCCTAGGCCCTAGGTGAGGGTCAAAAGGGACAGACTTATGATATATTTTGTAGTTATCAAGGGGACTTGAGGTACCTCTTTAGAGGAGTGAATGAAAAGGACAGAAAATTCCTAAGTGTCTGCTTTTAGTGAGTAAATAATACTTTCAACAAAGATAAGATCCACATTTCACCAGGATTTAATCAGGCTCCTCTGAGTCAACTGCTCTACTAGGACTGACTTTAGGCTTCTCCTTTTGTCTCCCTGGAGTACAATTTGAGCAAGAATCCAGATAAATCCATGTAGTCAGAATCTTTGATCCTTGACATCTATGTACTCTGGACTTCTTCTCCTGGCCTGCCTTTAGCAAGAATTCTGTTGCATCAGTCCAGCAAGCATCACCCTTGCCCCTGGTGTTTACTTAGAGTAATTTTCACCCATTTCTCTCCTTGGCAGCAAATCCTTATGTGTCATTGTTGGACATAGAGTTGGGCCCAATCTCAAACTGTAAATCCACATTGCAATAATCCCTGTACCTATGCCTATAGTCCTTAAATAGAGTCTTCCTTCCCATCTTTAGTAGGTGTGATTGAATAATTTTTCTCGTTAACAACATGGACAAGCAGGAATTAGGCAGATCAGATATAGAGAGCAGATTTTGCATTCAGGATTTTTAGGATGAGATGGAAGGAAAATACTCATTACCACAATTGGCAGTTAAACCAGGATTATTATGATGAATAGACTGTGAATCCTCAGGAAACTATAACTGAGTAAAAGTCCTTTTCCTTGATTAGAATTAGGTAGATATTTATCTTATGTGTTTAGTGATTTTTAAATAAAGTTCATTACTTTGAGGGTTTTTCTAGCTAATCTGCTTCCCTGACCCAGACACATTTTCTATGTAACCTCAAGAAGCAATATTGAGTAATGGTGGTCTTTGAATGGTGAGAAAGTTTCCTCTCCTCCTAGAACTCCAGTGTCTTTGCTGGGGATTATAATAGAACTTACTTACTAACTTCTGTGAAGATTCAATGGTTTACATGATGTAAAAGAGCTAGATAAATCTCTAGCTTCTTATAACATTTAATAATTATTATTTATTGTTATTCAGAGGTATCAGTTTAAAATAGTTTCATTAGCATCTCTAAGTGAAATTACATTCTATCTAAAACTCCCATTTTAAAAGAATTTTTTCACAAAGATCTCTATTCATTAAGTAAGACTAATATAGGGATGAGAAAGAAAGAATGCTGGGAGAGGCACAGATACAGGGAAGAGAGAAAAGTGAGATGGCTGAAATTTTTTAGATGATAGATGCTGATATACTTTTACACTAATGATTTATTGATTGAATACTAAGTAAGAAAACCAAACATCATTACCTCATCTAAGACAAATGGCTCAGTCTTCAGAATAAGAAGGTCATGAGTACTTAAAACATGCTGCTATTCATTAAATTCCTGTGGTTCTGGCCAAGATGAATATCACAATGTTCATCATATTTTCTCATATTATTCAAAGGGCAAAGAAAAGATATTAGAGATATAGGAAAGATTCACATTGAAATGCTCAAAATGAGTACTCTGAAATAAGAAGATATACAGGATGAGAGTATTGACAGATAAGACTGCAAAGTAATGATTAGTAAAATTGAAGACATAACAAAAGAAACCATGCAAAATTAAGAACAGAGACAAGTTAATTTTTATAAACAGGAAAGTATAACAATTCACCAAAGACAGGGCTCCAAAGGAAATTCATAGCCATAAGTACTTTATGAAAAAGAAAGATCTGATATCAACAGCCCAAATTTAAAACTTATAAAACTATATATGAAGAACAAACTAAACTCAACACTAGTAGAAGGAAAGAAATAATAAACACTTCAATGGACATAAATAAAATAGAGAACAGAAAAATAATCAAAGCAATATAACAGGAAGTTGATTTTTGAAAAGATGTTTTTGAAACAGACAAGCCTTTAGTGATACTAACAATGAAAAGTTAAGGCATAAACCACTAAAATCAGGAATAGACATGAGAAAATTATTACTGACCTTACAGTAATACAAAATATGAAAAGACAATACTATGATCAGTGCTTTACCAGTAATTGAACAACCTCAATAAAAGGCAGTAAAAGTTTATTCATAAACATAAGACAATAACAGTTTATTCATAAACATAAATTACTTTAAGTGAATTATAATGAAAGAAAAAAATCTTAAAGGTCTATAGCAAGTAAAATATGGAACTAGTAATCAAAAAGCCTTGGAAGAAAGTGCTCAGGACAAGATAGTTTCAGTGGTGAACTCTAGCAAATATTTAAGGGAAAATTAATGTCATTCATTTTCAAACTCTTCCTTAATGAAAAAAAAGAAAGGAACACTTCAACTTTATTTTGAGTACTCTATTTCCTTAACACTGAAACAAACCAGGCAGGGAAACCACAGAAAATGAAAATTATAAACAATAGCACCTATAAATATTGTTGCAAACATCTTCAATAAAATATTAGCAAACCAAATCAAATAAGAAAAGGATTACTCAGCATGACTGCCTGGGACTTATCCCAGGAATGCCGGTGTGGTTCAAGATAAGAAAATTAATTAATGTAATACACCACACTAACAGAATGAATGAAGATAAAACTATGTGATCAACTCGATGGGCACAGAAAAGCACCTGATAAAAACAAGTGTCTTTTCATAATTAAAAAATACTTTAAAATTGTGAATAGGACTTCTTCAATATGATAAAAGACATTCATGAAACACACAACAGCTAACATCATATTCAATGGCGAAAGACTAAAAGCTTTGAGCATAAATCAAGAAGGAGACAAAGGTTAGCACTATTTACATTACAATTGAACATGGTACTGGAAGTGCTGGCAAGAGCAATCAGACACGAAAAGGGAATAAGAGATATTCAAACTGGGAAAGGAGAAGGAAAACTATCTTTATCTGAAGCTATGATGGTACATCTGTATCTCTATCTAGCTATATAAAATAATAATCCACAGGCAAGTTTTAAGGTTGACTAAATCCACAAAGTTGGAGTTTATAACATCAACATTAAAAAGTCAGTTATATTTTTATGCATATGCAGTCAACAACATGAGAATGAAATTTAAAAGGTAATTCCATTTATAGTAGTATTAAGATGCATGTTAAATAAATAAATCAATTTAGAAATAAATTTGGCCAAGAAGATGAAAAGTGTGTGCACTAAACACTATAAAATATTGCTTTAAGAAATTACAGATGACCTAAATAAATGGGAAAACATCCTATGTTCATATGTAAGAAGAGTAATATTGTTAAAATGTCATTATTACCCAAAGGAATCTACAGATTGATCACAGTCCCTATGAAAATCCTAACTCCTTTTTGTAGAAAGGGAAAAATTTATCCTTACATTCATATGAATTGCAGGAGGGCAGAGTCCATCTAGCTAAATAAGTTATGAAAAAGAAAAAAAAGTTGAAAGACTCACAAATCTCAATTTCAAAAATTACTACAGAATACGGTAACCAAAATGGTGTAGTACTAGCATAAGGAAAGGCATTTAGACCACTGCAGTACAACTGATACTAATCCATACATCTGTGATCTAGGGCTTCTGTTTTTTAGAAAGGGTTTAAATCTATTCCATGAAGGAAAGAACAGTTCCTTCAACAAATAGTGCTGGTACAACTGGATTTTCGCATGGAAAATAATGAAGTTGGACACTTGTCTCCAACTGTATACAAGCAGTAACTCAAAATGGGTCAGAGATGTATAAGGCAAGAGCTAAAAACATAAACTTGTTGGACAAAAACACAAGAATAAATCTTCATGACTTTGAATCTTGCAATAGATTCTTAAATATGAAAACATAAGGATGAGCAGCCAAAGAAGTCAGTGAATTGAATGTCATCAAAATAAAAACTGTTAGACATCAAAGCACATTTTCAAAACAAAATATATGAACAGACATTTCTCCAAAGAAAATATGTAAGTGGTCAACAAACACGTGAAAAGATTCTCAGCTTCTTCACTCATCATTAAGGGAATGCAAACACAGACTGGAAGGAGAAACCCCTTCACATTTAATAGGATGGCCACTGAAAACAACCATGCCTAGATAAGAGCAAGTGTAGGCAAAGATGTGAAAAAATTTCACTCTTCCTACATTGCTGGCAAGAAAGCAAAGTCGAGTGGCCTCTTTACACAGCAGTTCGAAAGTTCCTCAGAAAGCTAAACAGATCCCCAGCATGATGGCTCATGCTTACAATCCCAGCACTCTGGGAGGCTGAGGCAAGACTGCAAGTTTAAGCCCAATCTGGAGAATTTAGTGATTTAGCAAGACCCTGTCTAAAACTAAAATACAAAAATGGGCTGATGATACACCTCAGTGAGAAGCTCATAGTTCAGTCCTTAGTATTGAGGGGGCAATAAAACTAAAGAGAGTTATTACATGTCCCAGACATTTGGTTCCTAAGTATATTCTTCAAAAACTTTGTACTAGAAACTATTTTAAAACAACATCTTGTAAATGATATAGGTATATACAAATTCCATTTGTCAGTTATACAATTTTAAAAAAAGAAAGCAGGGACTTAAACAGGTACTTGTTTTCAGATTTCACTGTGGCATGATCAAAAATTGTCAAAAGATGGAAATAACTTTTTTCCATGAATAAGTGATTGGCTAAACAATATGTGGTATGTCTAAATGATACAATATGCAGCCCTGAAAAGGAGTGCCCTTCTCATGCACACTGGAGCATGGGTACGTCTTGAGAACAGCTTGCTAAGTAAAATGAACCAGACATAAAAGGATAAATATTACATGACTTCAAAGAAATATCTAGAACAAGCAAATGCATGGAGAGAGAAAATAGGTTAAATTCTATCAGGGACTATGGAGAAAGGGAAAATTGGGAGTTACTATTTAATGATTTCTCAGTTTCTGGCTGGAGTGATGAAAACTTTTTGACATAGACAATGATGATGGTTGCACCTCATGGTACATATAATGAATGTCACTGAAATGTATCCATAAAAGTCATTTGAAGAGCATGTTTCATGTTGCACATGTTTCACAACAGTTTTAGAAAGAAAGGAAAGGATATCACTGACCTTTGGAAAAACTTCAGTGAGCCTGGGAGGCATGCAGTAGGAGCCCTAAAAGTAGGAGCAGGAATCAGAACTATTTTGTAGCAGAAAGCGTGACCTCGCTTTTCTGAACGTGGTAAATATAAACATATGTATCCAAAAGGTTCAGTGAATTCTAAACACACAAAAAATATGAACAGAACCACACTAAAGCACATTATAATCAAATTCCTTAAAAGCGGGGCTAAAGATACAATTTTAAAAGTATCAGGAGAAAGAAATATTATGCACAGAAGATCAAGATAAGATGTCAAGCGATTTCTCATCAGAGACAGTGTTGGTAGAGTGCTTGCCTAGCGTGCATGAGGCATTGGGTTTGATCCGCAGCACTGGGAAAAAGAGGCGAAAAGCAGGGAGGAAGAGAGGGAGGGAAGGAGGGAGGAAAGGAGAGAAACAAAAGAGAAATAACCCTAGGGAGAAACAATGGAGCAATATTGTTAAAGTACAAAAGTAAAAGAGTTGTCAGCCTAGAATTTTTTCTGTTCATCACTTAGATACATAGAGGTAGCAACGTGGTTATTATAGTGAAACATCTGAGCGTATCAATTGTGTTACCCAGGGGCTGGGGATATAGCTCATTGGAGTAAGCGCTTGCCTAGCAAGCGCAGGGTCCTGAGTTCGATCCCCAGTACTGAAAAAAAAAAAAGTTGTGTTACCCAGTTACTTATTTTAATGTACTGATTTAACAAAAATCTGTAATACAATTTCATTAACTACAATCTCACATTGCACCTTACATAACAAAGTTCTAAAGGATTTCAGTATGCAAGATGGGACTTTATATTGTGTTCCACAGGATCACTTTCTTGCTCACTCTCTATTTTTATATAATTACGTTTGCCTTATTGGTCCTAATCTCCATATCTTTGGCTATGTTTTTTAGAAATTTTAATTTTCTTTTCAATGAAGTTTTCAATACAGCCTTGATTTATTTTTAAAAAATTCAATTCCTTGACCTTTGAGTTGGGGCAGTTGATATAATTTATTGCCTTCCACTTTCATAATATGAATAACTGAGAAGTTTTGTCTCTGCTTCTTGTTTTTATCTTAGCAGAAATTCGTTTGGCAAGCAACTTTTTAGACAGGGAAGTATGACACCACTTTTCTCCCTATGTCTCTCCTATTGGCCCAGAAAAGCTGACCTGCATGAACTACTTTTCAACAGCTTCCCTGGCTTCCACATCTAACTCTAGTAAGTCCATCACAACACCCAAAGATAAAAGCCTTGGAAAAGAATGAGTGTGGTGTTTCTCCCACTGGTTTATTTTCTGCAGCACTGCAGGGAAGGTTTGTGGTTTTCAAGGTAAGGTTACACCTTCTTTCAAAGCAGCCTCTCTGATTACTCTCCCTTTTCCAAAGTTTGTAACCTGTCCCTCCCTTTGTCCTTTGAGCCCCAGGGATGTGGACAGTGCTGCTCTTCATAGTCCCTGAGTATTTCCCTTGTGTTTATGGTTTCTCTGCACTGTGCACACAGCTTTGTAATTGGTCTCTTGTCCTTGAATGACCCTCTATGGCATGGCCTGTTTTCTGATGGGACTTTCATGGATAGAAGTGGGGAGTGACTGATCTTGGTGATGTCTCCTTTTTAAGCCTGAGGTACTAATGACTCCAGATTATTAATAAAGTTGGTGAGCAGTTGATTCCTCTCATAATTTGTTGGAAAGAAAGATTCTGACAGTGCCGTTTAATGCACAGAATTTCACTAAAAAATGTTTATTTACTTCCAAGTGACAAAATTAGTGGTTGGGGGAAAAAGAAAACTATCAGAATCAGTACAGCAAAAGTTATATTGTTAACATGGATAATGTCTGAGGTGGATTCTCCTCTGCAATTTGATAATATTGATTTTTATCATCTTCCAGAGGGAGAGCCACATCTGCCCCGGTTATGAGCTGACTGGCTGTTCTATGAGCAGCTTCTATGGCATTTATAATATCCCTTAGTTACTGCAGGCTGAGCAGGCCTGCAATCTCCCAAATAATGCACCAGGGAAGGCTTAAATAAATGAGACAATTGAAATGATTTTAGGGCCCCAGAAGGATCCAACCCTCTCACAGAATTTGAGATTCTCTGGGTTGAGACCCAGAACTTCTCCAGGCAGTCCATATTTATCAGGCTTTCAAACAAAAGAGGGGAATACTGAAGAAAACGCAGGAATCTGGACAGAACTTTGGAATTCCTTTAAGGACTTCTCCAGGTAATATATTATGTTAAGTTAGGAGAGCTATGTTATCTCCAGGAAGGCCCTCACTGCAGGAGTGAGATGCCTCCAGCTACAGTCTCCTTACAGTTAATTGGGGTTGGAGCCAAATGTCCTGAGCCTTATCTTGTTCTTTGAGGTACCCCAACTTCATAGGCCAATACAGGCCTCAGCGGGCAACCAGTGACTGATAGAGGTTCACTTACTATGAGCCTGCTGCCCATCTCTGGACAAGAGTTCAGGCCTCAGGCAAACTCACAGGTAAACATGAAAAGCCAATTGGTTAAAATTAAATCCTGCTCATAGCTGCTTTATAGTGGTCTCCATCTGGCTTCCATCTAAGCAGAGGGCTCATGACACATGACTGATATTTCAGGACAAAATTGTGGATTTCACAGAATTAAACTCCCAGTGTCAGGTTTCATCTCTTGCTATCTTAAAAAAATGGCTTGATTTCTAGACAGAGTTAAACATACAATCATTTAGGACATAGCCCTTACTCCCAGGTATCTTGTGGCATTGGGATTGGAATATTGAAAAAGGAATTATGCATAGTAATTGTAAGATAGTTTGAGAAGTGCGATGATAAAGGTCTCTATTAATACGTCTACAAGGTGTCTGATAGTACTGGCCGGTATGTGTTCTTATATTATCTTGATGATCATTGTGATTGTAATTCCATTATTTGCTAGAAGTTTTGAAATTGAAAGAATTCAAAGAGAAATACTGAAAAGACTTATGCAAAAGAAATGAGATGATAAATAGCACAAGGGCAATGGAACAGAGGCCTCGCTAGAACAAGAAGTTAAATGAGCTAAGAAAGTGTGCATTTATTGAACAGCTGATAATTAATAGAGATGCAATGTCTAAGTAATTCCTGTTTTTAACCTGATCTGCCCTCTACTGATAAATTCTCAGCAAACAGAATGCCAGCTATTCTTTAAACTCGAGAATCTTACAGAGGTTCTTTTCTATACCCACATCATTTCCTCTCTAGATTCTTTCACTGGTGGCTGCCCTGTATCTGACCTGTAAGTACAGTTGCTAATGGTCCACCCTTTCAAAAGCTGGAGCTTGCATAGGGAGAGTAAGGAGAATAAAAGTAGAAAGAGGAATTGGCAGTGAGAAATCCTTTGGTAAAAATCAGAAACTACTGAGGGAAAATCTTGAAGAAGGCACATGGAGGTCCAGATACAGAAGATCGAATCCCTATGATGTATTCCAGCTGTGATAAAAAAGAAAAGCCAACATAAGGAAAGAAGTTCTTACAACATTTCAAGCCAGTATTTTTCCATTTGGGGCTTTATTGTTACTCTTATTATCATCGTTGCCACCTACTGGTTAAGGTGTAACAGGATGAGACCCAAGCACCCTGGCTTTCTGATGTCATGATTTTACTTCACAATAAAGTAAAATTATTCCAGCCATTTTCCTATGTACAGCATGTGGTAATTCTTTACTTTCTCAAGCATTCCCCCAAATTCTCCAAAATTTGTAATTTCCTGAGCATCTTATACTCGAAGCTCCAGAATCAGCAGAATTCTCATACCCGTCTATGTGTCCTGTCATCTCACCATTACACTTGCTTCTATTGCGTTTAGTCATCCAAAGCACCAATGACCCCAAGTTATGTAACTTTAGAATGATTCCAGACACCTACATAATTTGCTGTGTGAGTGATATACACATCCCTGTCATAAGAATATGGAGTGTAACTCTCCCCCTTGCAAAAACATTATATCACATCTTAGCAAAACACGTATGTGTCTCTTTTGGCCTCAACAATTGGGCTCTCAAACACAGCAACTCAATGGGGTCAGATACTGAGATCTCAGGCCAAGGCAGGCTACTTGGAAGCCCTGTCTATCAAGACAGGCAGCAGTGGAGAGGGTAGAAGGCTCTTACTTGTCTTTAAGGGTCTTCTCTTGTTGGTCAAAATGCCTGTTCTAAAAAGATCTGCCTCAAACTTCAACTGGTCTTCATATCCACAGAGACCCACTGCCATCCAAAGTGAGCAGTTAGACTTTAATCACTGGCCTGTAAAGAAATTGGAACTTATTTACTATGTGCTTAATGCACTTTGTCTTTTGAATGTGTTTTGTGAGATTTATTCTTGTTCTTCTCCTCTCTGTGCACTCTGAAAACAAAAGAATCTATTTGTGTGGAAATAAACCAAATGGTGAGATCTTTGAACATCACCTTTTAAGCTACAGGAAATACCAAGGTCACTGTATACAAAATGCTATGCCAAAGTTTTAATGTTAATAAAGAGGCAAACACAACTTCGTCAGAACAAAAAATAGATCATAATAAAACACGTGCGGACCTCTGGCTTCTGTTTCCATAAGCAAGGAGCTCAGAAGCTGCCACTCTGTCCTAACAAAAAATAAAAAGCTGAGCAAAATGGAAAAAGTTAACAACTTTTCTTAGTACTGTAAGAGAAGTGACATCAAAGGGCAAAGCACTGCCCACTAAATTAGGGAGACAGACAGGCAGGTACAGAGAACCACAACTTACTCAAACAGAAACTCTCAGAAATCTGCACAGGAAATCCCCACAGGAAACCAGAGACAAGTACAGTGTTAGACAAATGAGTGGGGGTTCAGTGTGGACGAGTCCAAGCGTAAAAATGCCAGGTGTTCCCAGGCTAAGATTGTCCCCACACTTCTGTGAGTTTTACCTCTGGGAGCTTGACCAGTTTCTCACAGTAGATCATGAGAGAAAAATTTCCTTGGGCAAACCATGTTGAAGTACCTCAGAGAATTCTGTTCTTCTTACTAAAATCTGTCTTCAAGAGAAATTATTTAACCAGAGCCCAGTGTGCTGGGATTTAAAGAAGAGAGATATTCAACTGCAGCCCACTCAGGCTGCAGTGGCCTTGAGTCCACCTTATCCTTTGATTCTAAAGGCCTATTTATAGCAGCTGCTTTCACCTAGGGCATCATGCACAGTTACCAAGACAGAAGTACAAGACATGCTATGTAGAAAAACACATAGTTTGAAGAGGCAAAGCATGGCTGAGGAAACAGTCTCTGAATTTGAAGGTATCATCTCAGCAAATGATTGTGGAGCAAGTGGACATCCTCATACAAAATATGTAAGTCAATAACTCTAGACTCAGATCAGACACCCTTCACCAACATGAACACAAAATAAATCTCAAGCCTGATGTCAAACAAAAAAACTATAAAACCCCTAGCTATAAACCACAAAAGAAAACCTAGAGGACCTTACCTTTGTGATTATTTTTAAAAGACAAGGAAAGGCATGGGTCCTAATATACTTGATAAACAAGGTTTCATTAAAATTACACTTTTATGCACTGTGAAGGACACTTCCAAGAGAATAAAGACATGTAAAGACTCACAGAAAATACTTAGAAAAGCTGATAAAAGGATCATTATCAAAAATATACAAGGAATGTTTAAAGCTCAACAATAAGAAAACAAACCAATTTAAAAATAAACAGTGACATTAACAGATAACATGCTAAAATATATTTAAATATTTTTCATACATAATACATTTACTGATACATGAATATACAAATATATTTTTATTTATTCATAATTGTGTGTTTATTTATATATGCCAAATAAAGTGCAGAATGATGCTTCCCATCGAATATTATCAGGGAAATGCAACTCAAAAAACAATTGAGATGTCACTGCACATTTATTAGAATGGCCAAGCCCAGAGCCATAACAACAGGAAGTCCCATTCATTGCCAGTGATATTTATTTTTCTTTTTGGTACCAGGAATTAAACCCTAGTTCTGGAAATCAGAACCCTTGCTTGGCAGGCGCTATGTCACTGAGCTATATCACTGGCCTTCATTGCCAATGAAAATGCAAAATGATACTCCCATTTTGGAAGATAGTTTGATGGTTTCTTACAAAATAAAACGTAGTTTAACCATATGACCCAGCAACTCCTTCTTGAAATGTACCCACCTTAGTTGATAACAAAAACCTGTGTGTGTGAATATTTATAGTGGACCCAATAAAAACTGCCCAAACTTGGAAGCAATCCAAATGTTCTTCTATAGGAAAGTAGGTAAACTATGATATATCCAGGCAGTTAAATATTACTCAGTACAAAAAGTAAATGGTGGCAAGCCATCAAGAGACGTGGGAGAATTTTAAAGGCATTTTACCAAGTGAACAGGCCAATTTGAAAATGCTATATATTGTATAATTTAAACTACATGACGTTCTGAAAAAGACAAAATATAGAACCAGTATAAAAGATCAGAAGCTGCCAAGGGTTAGAGGAAAATAAGAATGTGTGGATGGAGTCAGAAGATTTTTAGAGCATTGAAACTATTCTGTATGTTAAATATATGGTATATATGTACATAAATGGTAAATATAGGTCATAATGCATTTCTTAGAACCTGTAGATAATGTACAATGTCAAGAGCAAGCCCTTATGTGAACTGTGGACTCTAGGTAATTATGGTAATGTTTCTACATAGATTCACTGATTGTAATAAACGTACTACCTTGGTGTGGGACGTTTACCCCAGGAAAAGTCACAAACATGAAGGAACAATAGGTGCACAGGAACACCTGGCTCAGACTCCTGTAAACCTAAAACTTTCTGCTCAGTTTTTCCAAATTACAACATTTCATCACGAAACTTTCTTAAGCCTAGGGTCATTTTAGTGTTAATATAAAAAGATTTTGCAGATGAATATTGTTATTGCTAGAACAGTCTTCTAGAACAGTGGGTTTCAGGTTATATTATCATTATATATATATATATATATATATATATATATACATACATATTCCCTTAAACATGTATTTACTCCTACCTCATATCCATGCTCTACTACTAATAATCCATTTATCAGTACAATGTGGTTTATTTTTATAAAACAATAAATGGAAATAAATTGCTACTATTACTCTTTCTGCATCCCAATAGCTTGTTAATTTCGCATACCCGTGTTCTCCGTGTTACAGGTAGGTGGTATTGGCCATCTGGTACAATGTACTTTAGGTCCTGTGTCTTTTACAATTTTCTCTATTTCCAATTTTCTACATAGCCTTTCTGCTTAATGAGCTCAGTGTAGAATCATATGGAAATGGAAACTCTAAATCCGGTTTCAAGATTGAAGTACATCTGCAAATTTTGGCAGATTTTTTTCAACCTGCCTCAAATCCAAAACAATTTGGGATCATTTTTATAAGAGTGTAGATTATTGTATAAAAATAGCATAAACATGGAAATGTTACCCACTATGCAATCTATGCTATGTGGAAATATTAGTATTAAAAACAGAAAACTTGTTGGGGGGGGTAAGAAAGAGGAGTTCCAGTGGATCACAGAAAGATACTATCTCTTTGCTATTAAGTACTGATGAGAAATTTATGCTACATCTTACAGAGAACAAAACCTGAGATAGGAGGCAGGAGGTATCAGAGTCCACTCAGAACCTCCTGGTAATTTCTTCAGTGCTATGACACAACTATTTCTTGGTGAAACTAAAACCATACAGTGTTACACACAGAGGACAGGGAAAGACAGAGAGTCCTCTTTAGGATAGCAACAACAATCCACGTTGAACCTCGTCTAGCACCAAGATGATATTTCTGCAGACAGTTCCACCTCCCTTCTCACACTCTAAATATATCCATATCTATGTTGACAGCAGCACAACTTACATTCGCGAAATCTCGGATGAGGCCTATATGTCAATCAACGGATGACTGGATAAAGAAAACGAGGTATTTTTTTTTTTTATTTTAGAAACATAAAAGTACAAAAACATATTGACAAACAGACACCCATTATCATAGAAAATAGTACAATCACAACTAATCTATAGACAAGGTGATATGGTCTCAACAGTTGTTGTTGCTTTATCCATTGATATCTTCGAATTGTAGATGTAT
>PVLD010018244.1:0-39552 GCA_004027595.1 Dinomys branickii | reverse complement strand
GTGTCGCCGTCTTCCCCGCCCTCTACCTCTTGCCCACCCCCTTTTGCAGCGTCTCCGTTCTCCCCACCCACCACCTTGGCCCCTCCCCTTTGCAGCATCTCCCTGCCCTCCCCACCCTCCACCTCTTGGCCCCTCCCCTTTTGCACAGTGTCTCCCTATGTCGTCTTCTGCCTTTTATTTTGCTCTTTATACTTTCTTTATACTTTGCGTTTCTCATTTAAAGAAAAGCCATGGAACACTTATTTAATAATAGAGTTAACCATATTTTAGAAACAATTATTCGATTTATCAATATTTTTCTAGAGTCAATCCATTTTTTTCCAAGCCCCAAACATTTTTGAATATTCTAAAGTGCTTATGTAGGGTCTTTGGCTTTTATCAAGAGGGTCACACACCTGCATACATATGATACGTTAACCTTTCAATTAACTTCACCACAGTTCCTCCTTTAATAATGGGGATTCCGCTTCTACTTTGCAGGTTGTCTTCAAAAACAATGTTTTCCTCAGAGTCTTCTACCACAAAACAATACACTTCTGGACTTGGTAATCTCAGTGGTTGCTCATTTTCTTCTTTCAATAATACAGAATCTAGCATTCGATCTAGAGTACTACGATAATGAAGAGAAATAAGTGCTGCCATCCAGTTATTTTTCTCTTCAGCAGACTTAGCAGCAAATATTATGCTGTTTTCATCTTTGGACACTAGTTCAAAGGCATGTTTGTACTCACAAGTATCTTCTTTATCACAAATTTGTATTTTCCTCATGACAAACTTTTCTTTTAATCTATATTCTGCACTACTGTAACCTGGAAGCCGAGTCTGGCCATGATTAGGTTTACAGCTGATCATTAGCCCATCAAAGAGAAAGATGTGCCGTTCGTGTTTCGCACCAATTCTTGTCAACGGTCCTTCCATTATGAATTCATTACAACACTGCCCAATATCTCTGCCTTCCCATCCATCTATGTTTTTCTGAATTTCATTCATTTTTTTGATAGCCAGGTGCTTGCTTCTTAATTGACGATTATAAAAAGGGCAAACAGGATCCCTTTAAAAAAAAAAACAAACCATAAATTTAGCTTATTCAGCAATTAGGCACCCCTAATTACAAAGAATTACCTCAAATCAAGTGACAAAATAATGAAATTGGGCAGAGGGATGCAGCAGTTCAAAAGATAGAGCACATGCTTATCATGGGAAAGACTGTGGGTTCAACCCCTAGCATTCAAATTTTAAGAAGTAAAATAACCACTTTCTTCCAATCTTGCCACTAAATAGCATGTGTTCAAGTTCATTACTGGAAAAGTACAGGCTCCATATTTTACTCTTAATGCCACAAAAACTATAAAGAAGTTTAAATTTCTTGCACAGACTATATAAAAAGCAATTAAACATACTTTTAGACATATTAAGTATCTCTTAACAACATGGCTATGTTAATCTTAAGACTAAAACAATAACATTAACGAAGGTGAACGCAAAGTGTAATTTTTAAGAATGCAACTATTATCACACATCACATCTCCTGAGAACACAGGCACCAGACAGCGAAGTCCAGAGAGGCATTCAGATTCTTAGTAGTGAATTACCCTGGCCGGCGTCGAGGAGAATGCTGCTTGTAAATCCGGTCCATACTACCTTGGAGATTCATGAGAGCAGTGATAGCTTGATTCAAACATTCTCTGTCTTCTTGCTCTTCACTACATGCTTTCAATTGCTAAGAAAAACCATGAAAGAAATTAGTACTGCACTGAGTCTTCCTTTGATTTTCTTGTAATTAGAGAAAACAGCAACGAATATTATAAGCTTTAAAAATTTTAAATACACTTAAGAATGACTGTAATTTTAAATAATTATGTATACCTCCTGAACCCTCAAAAAATTCTATGAATACAATACAAATATAAAGTACTGTTAGCACAACAATCAGTAAAGAAACAAGTTACTGTGAAAATCACTTG
The DNA here is from genome assembly GCA_004027595.1 of Dinomys branickii. NCBI lineage: Eukaryota > Metazoa > Chordata > Mammalia > Rodentia > Dinomyidae > Dinomys > Dinomys branickii. The sequence continues at coordinate 37,588 of PVLD010018244.1, read as the reverse complement.
GATGCTTTCCATATATACAAAAATTGATTAAAATACCTAAAACACAAAGCTCACAGGTCAGTTTTACTGACTAATAACTAGGTACAGAGAATAAAGATAAACACCTCTTATTCTCTAGTGTATAAGTGTTCAAGTCCCTGCAGTCTCAGAAAGCTCACACGTCTCTGCTGGACAGCAGTCAGTACATGGGCTTTAATACTTCATTCCATTACAGATTACAAGCTGTCTACAAAGGATTTCACAATTTTTTTACAACATAAAATTCAACCAGTCTAGTAAATACTATCAAGAAACCACAAAAATTAATATTCTATCTTATTAATCCTTAGAAATAAAATTTAAAAATTGATTTATTAAATCCTCAAAAGTCTGGTTTTATTTAATTTGTTAAAAAAATTTCTCTGGGTCAGGTATAGAGCTCAGCAGCATAGCACCTGCGTGGCAAGCATAAGGTTGTGAGTTTAATTCCCAGTACCAAAAAAAAAAAAATTCTCTGGTGTATCATACTCAGAAAGAATTTACCTTATAATAAATAACTCAGATTGTATTATGTTCCTATGTTTCAAGCACCCTCACAGAATTCAAAGTGGAGTATTATACAGATATACAAATTACAAAAACAAATGTATACTCACGCAAAAACAAATACGAAAAAACTATCACTTCTTTCATAAAATTTTTTAAAACATTTTAAGATCTTTAATTTATAAGAAATTTTGTGATAAATTAAAAATTTCCTTATTTTTACAAGAACTATCTCAATAGCATTCAGCAATGATTTCCCTTCCTTAGCAAAAAACTGGATATTATTTGAGAACCTCATTCATGATCTTTCATGTATGTCTTTTTGTTCTGTTTTGTTTTGCCATTTTGAGATGGAGTCTCTCTATGCAGTTCAGGCTGGCCTTGAGCTCACTTTGTAGCCCAGGCTGGTCTTGAACTTGCAACGATCCTCCTGCCTCAGCCTCCCGAGTGCTGAGATTACAGGCGTGCGCCACCATGCCAGGCTTTCATATATGTCCTGAAAAGCATTCCCCATATGGAACACAGAGTCATCTGATTTTTAAAAGGTATCTGTAGAAGTCTTGCCATCAAAGTTAGCAATGAAAATACTGCAACTGAAGTGACTGTCAGAAGTAATACCTTAACTTGCAGATTAAGAAATAAAACACTGAAAAGATAAAGGGAAAAGAATCAAAATATCACTAGAAGTTTGCAAAAAGGATGAGTGATTGATTATTCTGACTTCAAAAGTTTTTCTTCACGCTTAAAGGGTAAAAATTACTAACATGACTTATTTTCCTTCTTTAAAGTGTTTTTTACAAAAAAGATTCTCAGCTTTATTCTAAAGTATTTTCTTACTAAAGATGGACAGTGATGATATAATTTTTTTTTACTGGTTTGGCTTGTCAAAATCTATAAATTATCATTAATCACTACTTCCATTCTACAAAATGGGAACTACTTTTTAATTCAGGGGTATAAGGATACTAAGTTATCTGCTATTTACTTATTATAGCTGCTGGAATTCACTCCTACATGTCATTTCAACATGGTTCCGCTAGCTTGAATTGTCAGCTGTATATACATAACTGCCCATCAGGGGCCTTGTACCACCCAAAGGGTGAGACATATGGATTATGGCCCATTATGAATGTGTTGAACAGCCATGTGGTAATGTATGTTATCAACCAGCAAAAAAATTTCAGGATATTCAGAGAATTAGATTTCCTAGTGACAGAAGTATATAAAATAATGACTGTATTTGACAGAATCTTAGTCCAAGAATTTGCTAAATGTTTCTTGAATTTTCAGGAGTAAGAATACACATTAGCTTAATATCCAAGCTAACTCTCTATAGATCTTTGGACGAATGTATTGCAAATTTCTTACACTAACATAGAAATTATTGTGCTAAATACTTGCAAATGAATTATGTTCTTTCATGACTCCGTATGCTTTGGCCTCTGCTCTCCTTACATCTGATAAATCTACCCTCTAGGATACCCAGAAATGATGCCTTTTCATAATGCCTTTTCCTTTTAAATTCTGTCTTGTGTAATAATAGCAGATTTATAGAACTCTGGGGCAGTACTGGTGATTTAACACATGTCCTTTGCCCTGAGCTACATCCCCACCCCTTATTTTTTTCTTTCGAGACAGGGTCTCACTAAGTCACTAAGTTGACCAGGCTGGGCTTGAACTTGCAATCCTCTTGCCTCAGCCTCCCAAAGTACTGGGATTACAGATGTGTCCAGCTGAGTAACTAATTTTTAACATTTTGCCACATGCTTCATTACTGTGTATGCCAATGTGTGGAGCCACTTTTCTCCCCATATTTAAGAGTACTCTGTGATTCTATCCATTCAGTTTCTTGCACTGAAGAACAGTTTGGGGATGATGTTTGGAATATAAAGAAATGTCAAATGTGTCACAAATTACTCTTAGTATCATTTCCTTTTACTCCTTTGATAGTTCAGTAGTGATTTTCTTTTCTTTTTTATTATTAAACATTTGCAGTACATGAAGCTGACATTCATTTAGGGAGTAGGTACATGTACATAAAATACCTTGACTGTTTTTATTCCCCTTCCCTAACCCCACCTGACTTCCCTCTCTCAGTGGTAACTTTAGAATAAAAATATTCTTCTATAGAGTCACAGCATAGTAATCAATGTCAGGTTCAATTTTATTAACTGTCACAATAATATGAGGTACTTTCCTCTATCATAGGATCTGGTTAGTATTACACTAAGCTGTAATGTTTCTGTTGTCTCTTTTAACCCATAACGCTCTCAGTACTTCTCTTCCATGACTCCTTCAAATAAATAATCTCTCTCTCAAGCACATGCACACACACGGATAAATCTCTATATACACACATACGAATGTGCACTGACTTCCTTAGGCAGAGTTAGTTACTCCAACTTCCGTGATACCACGGTATTACTTCTATTAGGTAGTTAGATTTAATTATTTTAAAGATTAGTATGTTTTAAAATTTTTGTATTTTTATAGGTACATGTTTGCAGTACATAATAATTACATTCACTGTGGGAAATTGGTATAACTACTTAACGCATCTCAACACTTTTTCCTTCTCCCCTCTACCCTTTTATTTTAATTTTTAGTTTTTGCTAGCATCAGTATAATTATTTGTTTGATGTCCATGTTCTCCCCTAAATGTTAAATTCCTCAAAGACAGGGATATGTCTTATCCATTTTTAGTGTAGTACCTGCATGTGGTTAAGCACCCAAAAGTAAATTCAGAAGTAATCAGGATAAAAACTGTTTATATATACTTAGATTTTAGCAATGAATATTTTTGAGGTGTTGTATTTCTTTACAATGACACCAGGCACAACTATGTAAAATATTGGTCCATGCCTAAATTTGGTGACAAGTGGAAAAACATCTTTTATGTTAAAAAACAAACCAGATAATTACAGTTTAATGAAATTGAGTATGCCTTGGAAAAGACATCAGAGAATAAACACCCTTGCAATAGATGATTAAAAGAAATGGAAATGGTATTTCATTAACCTGTACTATCTTACGAACCTGACTGAAGAATATAATCTTTGTTATTTTTCTTCATTACATCCTTGAATGATGTATGAGCACCAAAAGAGTAAATATGTAGTAAAATAACATATAGTCTTTTTCAAGGATCAGGACATTTTTTTCAGTATCATCTCAAGTTTGATATTAAGAATATACTTAAAGATATACATATATACACACACACAAAAGGACAAAGCAAATGTTTAATGTTAACAATGGTGAATCTATGTAAAAAGAGTTGACTGTACTATTTCTGTAACTTTTCTGCTAGTCAAAGGTAAAAAAGTATTACCTAAAGCAACTCAAGTTTATATTGTTTCATATTGAAACACTGGCCTATCTTGCAATGAATCTCATTCAAGTTAATGTCTTCCTATTAAGCATTAAGCAAAATTAAAACTTCCTGAGATAAAAGAAAATTTCTCTTCTGTCCATTAACTAAATTTCCTGAAAATGTCCATGGGGGGTTACTAGAGTAAAAGAAAGTTGCTTGACTTTGAAAAAGTAGGTATGTCCTTAGTAATAAAGAACACAGACAGGTTACTTATGAACTGGTTGGTAATATTTTTTTCTCTTGCATAAAGACTTAAGTATATATTAAGAAAAAAAATCTAAAATTTATCTTTAAAACAAGAAAAGTACGAGGAGGTGGAGGGGAAATGGGAAAAAAGAATTGAGATGTGTTATGTACATGTACCAATTTCCCACAATGAATGTAATCTATTTGTACTACAAATAGGTACTAATAAAAATTTAAAAAGTAGTTTGTGAAAGTTTTATCTAAAGTCTATCTGAGAAAAAAGTGTAAAGTGTGGTTTGTAATCAACCCACGGGGTACTTGAACATGAAGAGAACAGAAAGAAAAATATTATAGCATTAACTTTAAAATGTGACAGTAATCTAACAAGGCTCTTTAATTTTACACAATTACATGGTATCATTGTAATTTTTCATTCTGTACTTGGTTTTTGCATCTTGCTTTACCAGAAATAAAGCTGAAATAATACTTAAATGCTAAGTTTACAAAAGTATCTTTTCTTAGTATATCACTGACATGGAGACCTTAAAACAGCTCCATGATTGTGTTTCTATCCAAGAGGAACATGACTTTAGTCATACTGGCTCAGCCTTGTTTTTCTTGGATCTCATGCCAAAGTAAGCTTCCATGAAATGGTATGCACTTTGGATGAGTACTGAGCCAAAACAGTATCACAAAAATGGAACCTACAAGACGGGAGGAAATATTTGCAAATCATGTGTTTGATAAAGTACATACCCAGAATATCTAAAGAACTCCTACCACTGAACAACAAAAACCATCTTTAAATAGACAAAGGACTTAAATAGACACTTATTCCAAAGAACACATACAAACGGCTAATAAGCACATGAAAAAATGCTGGACATCATTAACCCATGATATTCATGACAGTCAAAACAGATGGAAGGAACCAAGTGTCCACCAAGAGATGACTGCATAAACAAAACGCAGCACACACAAAGCAGTACAGCATCACCATCTCTCAAAGCTACATTTGTAAGCTTCATAGATGTTGTGCAGCCTACTGAATTTTTCTTCCACTGTTCTTAATAAACTGCTATGTACCCTTTTTTGGTTGACAATATTTTGCTACTATTGGTGACACTTGCTATTATCAACATTCTTGTACATGTTTCTTGGTGCACACATATCTGCATGCGACTTCTCTATTCTGAGGGGTGACACTGCTTGATCAGTGTTAAAAGCTCCAAATGTAGGACATAACACCAAGCAGTTTTCCAGAATGGACTTTATGATTTATATTATTAGCAGAATGACATGAGAATTCATGTTCTACTTTATGCTTATTTTCACTTTTTGTTATTTGGTTTTATGTAATATCTTGTGGTTTTAATTTGTATCTCTGATTACTAATGAATTTGAATACACATTCACTGATTTTTTGGATAACCTCTATTGTGATGCTATTAAAATCTTTTGCCATTTTAAGTATCTTATCTTTGCTTATCTTTCCATTTCAAATTTCCATCTGCTCTAATTGCTCTACGCAAATTAAAACTGAAGATATTCTGTATTTATTTCAAGGATCACAGTTTCACTGATCAGACATGGATGGTTTCTCTTTTGTATTCATACTTTAAAGTACTAAAGCAGCTAGTACTAAAAAAAGTTATCTGCTGCCATTAGACACAGGTTCTTGTGTTACGTGTGTTCCCTTGATCTTTAAAAGGCAAGATTTAGCACCAAAGTGGTCACATAAGAGGTGGAGATTTTTTGAAAACCACCTATTTTCATTGGTCTGCATCACCGCCACTGACATTCACTAATTGCTGTGGTCCTGGGGATTGAACCCAGGCCTTGCATATGTTAGCCAGATGTCTTACTACTGAGCTATATCTTACTGAATAAAAAGTACTAAGTAATAATATGATCAGGTTAAAACTAGTCTTAATCTTCACAAATACACTTATTTTGGGCCCATGAAGCTTCTGTCTTACCTTTAATAATTCAAAATAATGCCAACAATGATATACTGGCACCAACATAAGGCGTGGAAGTACATAGCGGACTGCCTCTTTAAAGCCATCAGCAATGGACTGCAAAGAAAAAAGATGTAACAGTGTGTTTCTGATACCAAGGTTACATAATAGCAGTGCCAAACAGAGACAGCTTTTAAAACTACAAGATACACACTTATCAAAATTATAACGGAAATGACAACCTATTGTGAAATTTAAGTGCTATACATCAAGTTATTCCATCTTTTCTAACTTAAATTATACATATATACACACATATATGTATATATTCACACACAAAATAAGTTTTAAAAGTAAGTTTAAGAATAGTCTTCTATAGTTTTTCCTCAAATATATGGAAAAGGATATACCCTAAAGGATTTTTGAAAGCTATGTACTTTCTTGCATATTTTTATATTATCATTAGCAATATTTTGAATAAACAGTTTCAAAGGATGTATTTTGGGGGATGTTGTATACTGTAAAAGTAACTTAAACATACCTAACTAAATAATGATTGGATACATTTCAGATTTAGCTCACTTAATTTATTAAAAATGTTTGGCATACATTTTAATTGATATGCCAATCTTCACTGACAAAATAAACAGCCAGATGAAACTTAAATGGTTAGAGGGATGGTCACATAGCTCAGGGGCACAGCACCTGACATGTGTGAGGTTTTGAGTCCGATTCCCGGTGTCAAAAAAAAAACTGGTCAGAAAGCTTGACTTCATCCTTAAATTCAAATAAATATTTTAGTTATCATTGTCTAAGGAGTTCAATCATCTGAAAGAACTTTAAGCTGTTTCTAACATAGTATATTTAGGTAGGGAATATAGGTCTCCTCTATGTGAAATGAATGATGAAGCACTTTTAAAAAAAAGTTAACATCATTGTGATAAACATCTCACTTCTTAATTCTTAGATAAATATAATAAAACATAGATAGACATAACATTTCACTACCAAGAATTTTTAACATAATCATTCCAAACTTTTCTTTTGGAAACTCTGTATGCTCAATGAACTCTCAGGAACAATATTTTTTTTTTTCCCTAGTTGGTACCCTGAAGATTCTTACACCTTGGATCAATGTATAATAGGAAATTAAATATGGCAAGGAGAAAGTGCAAGAGAAGTTGGAAAAAGAAAATGTATACAAACAAAGTCTCAGATTATAAACTGATTCCCTTAAAGCTATTTGTGCCATTGTACCCCTTGAAAACTTAAGTGTAAAATTTGATACACTCCAATTTTGTAAAACAATACTCTAGAATAAATGATTTTTATAAAAGTTACGGGGACTTAAAAAGTCACTCGTGCTGATTCTAAATGTCTTTCAAGTTTCTTAGTGGTATTTCTTCCCGTAAGACAAATATTGACAGGACTACTATTTAAAGTGAGAAAGTTTCTAATATGCTTCTTTTTAAAAATATCCTCATAAACATTCTCATAATTCTCATGTTTTATTAAGTAAAGTTAACTTTAGCTTGTCCAGTGAGCTTGTTATCTGGTATCCAGATTTGTTATCAAGGAATGCAAAACAGGTGCTCAGTGGTAGTGTGTTTTTAGTATGCAAGAGGGCTTGGGCTTGATCTCCTGCATCACCAAAAAGTAAGTGTGTGTGTGTGTGTGTGTGTGTGTGTGTGTACACATGTATGAGAAAGAACCAACTACGTGTGTGTGTGTGTGTGTGTGTACACGTGTATGAGAAAGAACCAACTATTTCCTAAAGATTAATTTCTTTTTGCTAAGATCTAACTGTTTGTTCCTCAAAATGGATGTGCTGGCTGGGGATATAGCTAAGTGGAACAAGCGCTTGCCTGGCAAATGCAAGGTTCAATCCCCGGTACCACAAAAAAAAAAAAGGAAACATGCACACAAAAAGAACTGTAAATAGTTAAGTAAAACAAAAAATGATAAAAAAAAAAAAGCATGTGCTGAAGCTGGATCTGTGAGATAACAGACTTAACATGTAAGACCTTTACATGGTGATTGGGACAGCAGGGCAGAGCACTCAAGCCAAGATTAGTAACCTTAGAGAGGTGCCCAGGGGAGCTTCTCTGCCCCCTTTACCATGTGAAGACACAGTGAAAAAGGGCCATCTATGGACCAGAAGAGCAGCCCTTTATCAGATACTAAATTTACCAACACCTTACTGTGGATGTACAGCCTCCAAAACTGTGAAAAATAAACTCCTCTTGTTTATAAGCCACCAACTCTATGGTATTTTGTTACCGAAGGATGAATGGACTAAGAAAGCATTGAACTAATTACTATACTGATTTGAATTGCTCTATATTTTATATTTAGCCTTTTAACTGCAAACAACATGAAACCTTGAAATTAGTCCATAAAGACCATCTGTTGTTAGTTTGCACTCTGAAACTTTTGCACTGTGTACTTACAGTGTATAGAGTCATCTGATAATAACAGCGTAAGCCAAGGGTTATTGAAGGCTTAATACCTGTCAAATGTCTTTTATATATGTTATCGTTCAATTTTCATAATAACTATAAGAGGCACACATTACTTTCATTACCACTGTTCAAACAAACAAACAGGTATGTGTGAGAGGCACAGGTATATGGCACAACTATTACCCAAAGCCTGAACTTAAGCTCATTTCCTTAAGTTCTACAGCACAGCTCTTAAAGATTTTTAAAATTTTATTTATTAACTTTGTATGCAAGGCCTGAATCCAGAGCCTCACAGGTGCTAAGCCAGGGTTCTACCACTGAGTTACATCTCTAGACCTAAAGATTTTTTTTAAATGTAGCACTCCTTCACCTTAAACTGACTGAATTTTAGAAATTAATACAGTACCAATGAGTTTGTCTTTAAAAAGGTTTTTATGTAACTTTTTAAACTTCAGTATCTTTGGCAATAATTTAAAGTATCAGGTCCCAAATATTCAAATACCACAAGAATCCCTAATAAGAATAACAATCAAACAAGAAATAATGTAAGTACTTTTAATGATTATACAAAGTTCTCATAAGCAGATAATTTGTTTAATGTTTACTTTATGGTTTATATGAATATGTAAGATTTAATTTAATTTGGGGGAAAGGGGGGCTTGGGATTGCATTCTGGGCTTTTTGTGTTGAGTATATCCCCAGACATTTTTATTTTGAGATATGGTCTCACTAAGTTGCTGAGTTGTTGGAGCTGGACTTGAATTTGCAATCCTTCTGCCTTGGCCTCCCCGAATGCTAGAATTACAGGTTTGTACCACTATAACTGGCTCAGGATTCCATTTTAAAGTCCCTTATTTGAAGTAAATTTTGAGAACTAGGTGTAACTTTTATTTTATACTGATAGATTTTTGAGAGTAGAGTAGTAGACAATAATAAAAGAAATTCACAGTAAAGCAGGCAGGCAGAAGATGGAAAATTCAGTTTTAAACACATCTGTGGGATCTAATAGTGCCTACAGGACATTAATCTAAATCAGTTCAGGTAGCCACTTTTGCGAAAGTGTACAGATACACAGCTTAAGTCTCTTACATAAGGGAATATGGCTTAGAAACACAGGAAGATACCAGCGTAACTGATTGGAGGAAGTCACCCAAAGAGAGCAGTGAAGCACAGAAAGTGGGGGCTGATAACAGGAGTTTGAAAACAGCTACAATTAAAAAGGAAGGAGAAAAGTCAGAGAAGACAAAAACAAGGAGAAAGAGTATTACAGAGACCGGGCATGATGGCGCACACCTATAAGCTCTGCACTCTGGGAGGCTGAGGCATTAGGACTGCAAATCCAGGCCTAGCTTAGCCCAAGTTCAGCAACATGGCAACTTAGTGACACCCTATCTCAAAGTAAAAAATTTAAAAAGAGCTGAGGATGTGGTTGTACCTTAAGGCAAAGCCTCCGGGTTTTATTTGCAGGACTGCAAAGAAAGGAAAAAAACCAAAGTATCATGGGACCCAAGGGACAAGAGGGGGAATAACAAATATTACAGACATAGCATGAAATTAAAATATCCCTGGACTTGACAAGTCCATTGTCAAAAGCAGTTTTTGGGTTATATCCTGATTAGAACACAGATGATACTGTTTTGAGGAAGAATGAGAAAAAATATTAAGATAACTGACTGTAAAGTGAAAATATGAAAATGTGGAATAATTAGTATTAAGTAATTTTTTCTTAAGTACAGATTCAATCGTACTCATCTGCTGAGAGGAGTCAGTCTAGATGCTCTAATAGTCAAGCACCATCTACGTCAATATAAATTATAAATGCTAATAACAATGTTTTGTTGTGTTGATAGAGTAAAAATATTTTAATTCTCATCCACTAATGTTTACTTTACCTAACTGTATTCCCAAGCCAATTAATTCCCTCTCAGTACACTATCTACTGCTGGAGTATGTAGTAAGTAGGAGTATGCATCAGGCTCTTCTCTTTGGTTTCTTTAAATACTCCTCCAGCTCCAACTGTCCACCTCTGATCTAGAATATGCCAGATGCTCTGGTCACTCAGTGCTTGTGGTGGTATACTACAGTAAGATCTCTACAGGCCGGGCATGGTGGTACACACCTGTAATTCCAGCACTCTGAGAGGCTGAGGCAAGAGGTTCACAGGTACAGGCCCAACCCAGACAATTTAGCAACTCAGTGAGACTTAGCTCAAAATTTTTAAAAATTAAAAAGGACTAAGGATGTAGCTCAGTGTGAAGATCCTAGATTCAATACCTAGTACCACAAAAAAATGCAAAAAAAAAAAAAATTTCCATTAAGAACAAACTGAAGTAACATGACAGAAACCAAAAGCCAACAGAAAATAGGTTTAGAGTAAACAAGGTTAGAAGGACTGAGAATAACTTTTCAATTGCTTTATATAAAAGGATTCTAGCATTACAAATACTTGAAGAATAAGATAGTAAAATATTTATCTTGTTTTATAAAGAATAAAAACATTCAATTTAAGTTTACCTGAAAGTGTAGAGCAACTGTAGGTCTGGCCATCAACTTACTGAAGTGTTCATTATATGCTGGTGAAAGAATGTCCTGTGATAATATTTCATAAGGATCAAATGCTTGCTCCTATTTTTTTAGAAAATGAAAATGTGTCAGGTCTGAAAGATCATCTTTTCTACTAAAATCGTACAGATTATTCAATGGCAAAGTTTTGTTCAAGTCTTCAACTAGGTTTCCTCACTTTCTGTTCTCTACTTTTCAAGGGCAAACAATAACTATGGCTCCAACTAACAGACACTTTTAAAAACGTACTGACCTTGACCAATAGATGACAAGAGACTACAAGTCTTACAATAGGATTGTCTCTGTGGTTACAAGCATCAATCTACTAAAATATACTTATTCCCAGGAAGTGGGAAGTATATTTAGTAAAAGAAGGCTGGAAACTCAGGTGCTTACTTAGGTTGAGATCAGTTTACATTTAAGATACTTTAAAATGAAGCAAAATTATTAGCTCTGTTTTATCTAGTCTATGTTTTCCAAAGCTGGAAAAAAAGCAGACCAAAGGCAACATACAGTAAAATAAGAAAGGAGAAACTGGGCTGGGGATATAGCTCAGTGGAATAAGCCCTTGCCTAGCAAGCGCAGGGTCCTGAGTTCGATCCCCAGTACCGCAAAAAAAGAAAAAAGAAAGGAGAAACTGTCCAATGTTTGTATTTATATAATTCCTATTCTCCAATAAGCAGTAACCCTAATGTTTAGTTAGACCTAAAAGATATGCTTCACTTTTGTACCTTAAGACACAAAAACACTGTTTTCTTCCCAAAAAACAAAAAAAGTACTGGCAAACATATGGACAAATTAGAACCTTTGTTCACTGCTAGTGTGAAGTAAAATGGTGCAACTCCCATAGAAAACACTAGCAATTCCTCAAAAATCAAAACACAGAACTACATACGACCAGGAATTCTGCTCCTACTTATATACCCCCAAGGGAAAACACTGCAACATTATTCACACTAGGTAAAGGTGGAGAAGATTCAAGTGTCTATCAGCAAATGAATGGATACAAAACATGAGGAATATGTTAAGCACTCTGTATTGGAAATAGCTGGGCCCCAGAAGTGTTTCAGATTTTGGAGTTTTTCAGACACTGAAACATTTACATAGACTTTATGATTGACCATCCCTAATCTAAAAATCCAAATGACAAAATGCCGTAAAATGAAAAACTTACTTGTTGCTGGCTCAAAGTGTTCTAAAAGCCAAACTTTTTTTTCTTTTTTTTTTTTTTGGTACAAGGTACAAGGAATTGAACTCAGGACCTTGCACTTGCCAGGCTGGCACTGTGGTGCTGAGCTATATCCCTAGCCCTCAAAACTTTTTAAACATCAGCCAGTGCTGAAAACATTTTGGATGTCAGATTATTTTATATTAGGGTTGTTCTACCTGTATATATGTGAAATATTAGTGACAGGCAAAAATGACATTCTAACCCAACTATGACAGATGAACTTTAAAACATTATCTTAGTGAAATAAGATATGAAAGGACAAGTGCCATATAACCTAACTAATATGAAATACCTAATGTAGGCAAACTAATACAGATAGACAGTAAATTCAAAACTGCCCAGAGCTGAGGAAGGGAGGAATCGAATTACTGCCCGGTGGGTAGTTTCTGTTTGGGATGATGAGGTTCTAGAGCTAGACAGGACGACAGTTGTAAAATATCATGAATTTAGTTAGTACCAAATGAATTGCACACTTAACAATGGTTAACATGGGTGGCCGGGCATGGTGGCACACACCTATAATCCCAGCACTTGGGAGGCTGAGGCAGGAGGATCACCTTGAGTTTGGGGCTAGCCTGGGCTACACAAGGGAGTTCAAGGCCAACCTGAGCTAAAGAGCAAGGCCCTGTCTCAAAAAAAAAAAAAAAAAAAAAAAAATTATGTTTTATATATGTAACCAAAATAAAAATACAGTACTTTGAGAAACATGCTATTTTTAGTAGTACAGCAAATTAATAAGAGACTACCAATTACTACAATATGAAAACACTCTAAAAACAAAGGGTGAATATTTTGATTAGATATCAATAACTGAATAGTCCCATCTTATTAGTTTCTTTTCCTTATAAATGGAAATAACACATTATTTATGTTTTCAGAAAATATATACAGAGATCATAAAATCTGGTAATTTTTACATGAAATCTAAAAACAGCACTCTTCAAGTACTGTTTTCCAAAAGAAAAAAGAACAGCCTATGAATATTAAAAAGTGATCATAAATTTTTCCAAAAAACAAAATTAAGTAACAGTGAGATTTTTTTCATATTAAACTGGAAAAAAACTAGGGGATAATTCCCAGACTCAGTAAAGGTTAGTGAAGGTTATGCCTAACTTAGTAAAGGTTAGGCCTAGAGGGAGAGGACCTGAATACACTGAAATTGAAACTATATATATTATATGGAAATTGGCTTGGCAAAATGTTTCAGAGTTCTAAAAACATAATGAGTCTTTAGTACTACAACTTCACTTGAAGGAACACATACCAAAAAATTATTAGACTATAAAGACAATAGTACAAATATGTTTGTTATAGTGTTGTTTATAACAGGAAGGAAAAACCTTACAAGCTTATATGGTTATGGTGTCTCCACATAATAGGGCATTATTTATATTTAAAAATTGTGTTAAGAGTATATTTATTAACATGGACAACTGTCATGATATAGAGTGAAAAAGGTATGTTATAGAATGGAATTGTATTCTCACAAATACACAGAAATGTTTATACTGCATAGAAAAATATTTACAAGGATAAATAAATGTGTTAAGTTATCTCTGGGAATTTCAAAATAATGATTTAAAAAAATAATAATAATAATGATTTTTCATTTTATTTATACAATACTTGTCTCTAGTTTTCTTCAATATCTAAAATGAGTCACATTACTTCTATAATCATTTAAAAGAAAATTATTTTCACCTGGGAAAGAATATAAACCTTTTTATTTCTGAAAATTAAGTCTAAAATACACATAATAAAAAGTCAATAAAATAAATAAAATTTATTTTCCTTCACCTTAAATGCACTAAGAAAACGCTAAAAGTTATGATTCTAATATGTAAGTTTTCACCATGAATATTACCATATATATTCTATATATAAACCATAAAGTCACCAAAAATATACAGTGTAATTTTAGTTTGCTATTCGTTGAATCTTAAGTGTTTTATAGTACAGCAAGCAGTACCTTCTAAATTTTACAAAGAATACCTTACTGAACTTCTTAATATAACCCTGAAACTTTTTGTGAGAATTTAAAGTAGTTTAATAAACTTACTTCTGCCAAATCCTCAAAACAGCTACCAGCTAGAGGATGAGGACTGCTTTCATCTGTCATTTCAACTGTGTCTTCGATCAAACCTAAAAGTTTCACAGTCAATTCATGTATATCTAAAATGTTACTAAAAATTTTTTCAATATCCTGAAAACAGAAAAAGAAAAGTTAAGGCAATGTGAAAATTAAAATTATGCTTAAAAATTATTGAATATAAATAAAACATAGGTGTTAAGGATATATATTCACCCAATCTTGTACTAATATATTCCAATACATAGTGAAAGCCAATCATGAATACAGAAGGGAAAAACATTTTATATTACAGACAGTAAGAGTACTGGAAAATACAGATCCTAGAAGATTGTATTTCAAAATCGTAAAACTTCACATTGTGAACGATTCTTAGCAATTTTTTATTTTGTTTTTGAGGCAGGCTTTCTGAATTCCAGGCCCAGGCTGATCTGAATTCCCCACTGCCCTGCCTCTACTCCCAAGTGCTGGGATTACAGGTGTGTACCACTATGTCCAGCCCCAAGCAATTCCTTACATAATTAGGCATTTGTGTATTTTAAAAACTGGCTAAAATCTTAAAAAAAAAAAACTTCATTAGGGTCAGAGTTAATTAATAACAAGATATGGGACTGGAACAAAAGTAACTCCTAATTCAGTTACAATCTGGTTCAATGATTTGTGACTTTTGGATCTAAAAAGGAATTAAAGATTTTGTTCAAATTCCCATGTGTGAATTATATCTAGGTTAAGGCAGGTTTGAGCCCTCTGGACCTGAACAGATCATAATGACTGACTATCCAGGATACAGTCAACTATTACTCACCTTGGTATCTTGTAATGGAAATATAAGCTCTGGAACATGACGGATTTGAGCTTTAGTAGTGGCTCTACCACATGTATGAAATATATGAAATATGAAGTATAGGAAGTATGTTTGGTCTCTGTCCCTGTTCCTATAGTGGAGCTCCTAAAACACTGGGAATTTTCTAACAGGAGAGTCTTCTATTACTCCTGAGCCCCTTTGATAAGTCCTGAGTTCATGCTAATAAGGTAAAGTGGGCCTCTTAGCACCAGGATGAAGCTAGTCACCAGAAAAAAACAAATGACTACAGGATTAAAGGGATGAACTTTCAACCACACTCAGTAACAGGACAAAG
Organism: Dinomys branickii; assembly: GCA_004027595.1. Lineage (NCBI taxonomy): Eukaryota > Metazoa > Chordata > Mammalia > Rodentia > Dinomyidae > Dinomys > Dinomys branickii. Next base: position 22,060 of record PVLD010018244.1, on the reverse strand, counting down.
AGAGATGCAGACAGAAATGAAGCTCTACAAAAACTCTTCAACAGGAAAACTTCCCAGCTTCCCAGCAATTGAACACATGAGGTGTGGGAAAGGGAGACTTTCTGGAGGGGTCATGGAAGCTGTACATTCCTCATGCCCTGCTTATCCATGTCATCTGCTGCCCACGTGTATCCTCTGTAATACCCGTTATAATACACTGGTAACCCATTAGTATTTCCCTGAGTTCTGTGAGCTGTCCCAGCAAACTGACTGAACCAAGGGTGCACCACAGGAACCCCAATTAGTTATTTAGAAGTCACAATCTAAAGTACAGGGTAGTCACCCCGGGACTGAGTCCTTTACGCGCAGGATCTGACACTATCACCAGACACTGTCAGGGCTGAGGTGAGTTAGAGGACACACATTGTGACGTCCACTGAGAAATTACTCATGTGCGGGGACCGCACATGTTAGTTCCAAACGTCTTCTGGCTGTATGTGAGATTAGAGAGAAAGAGGTTGTTTTTCCTTTAACAACATGCTAGACGAGAGTGTTCACGGGTCAGGATGGTAATCACAGCTTCATCCCTGGGTCCTTGTTATGCCCCAATCTCTATCTAGGTCCTGAGTGTGTAGTCTCCTAACAGTCTTAATTTCACAAAGGAGGAAAGCAGAACTCAGGGAGTTAAATAATTTTCCTGTGCTTACACGTCTCACAGGGTTGAGGGTGAAATGAGATGGTTTCCACACAGCACTCCTCGTACATATCAGCCCCTCCACAAATGTAAACTCTTAATTAAAAGTTAATTAAATTATAACCATTTTATGTCAATTTTTATAGGTAGAAACCATAATACCTGACCGACATATCTTGTGACATTCCTATACTTCAAATACAATAGTACAATACTATCCTGGATACTAAAGGCAGTATAGGAAGTTAACCAACACTGTTGACTAAACACATATACAAAGAAAAAAAGGTAAAGGACAATTAAAACACCTTAAAATATCATTTCTTTTAGAAAAAATGACAAAAGCTAAATCCATTCATAATCTGAAGTACACAGCTATGTCTGATTAGTACTCCTATTTATTCATGTAATAGTTATTTGCAGGAAGAAGTTAGGAAGTATAAGATAAACAAGGTGAGTATTTTTAAAATGTAGAACACACAGATTCTTAAATCACATGGCACAAGAAAAAGTCAGTATTTGTCAGCAAGAGTTGATTTTAGAAGCTACAGAGGAACCAGGTGTGGTGGCACATGCCTACAATGCCAGCTCTCTCTCTGGGAGGCTGACTGAGGCAGGAGAATTATAAATTTGAGTCCAGCATGGACAATTTAGTGATTTAGTAAAACCCTGTATAAAAAAAAAAGGCTGGGGATACAGCTCAGCGTGAAAGCTGAGCACTGAGCTGGGAGGGAGTCTACAGAGGTGAGAGGAAGGTAGACGGGCTCTAAGTCTCACTTGCTGCTCTCACTCCCACACTGCCTTCAGAGGAGCTCTACTTTGGTGCTTTGTATGACGTTTTATTTTTAACAATTCTGTTATTTATCTTACTTAAAAAAGACAGGAAAAGGCATAGGTCTGTCTTTTCTAGACTGTACATCTTTTTTCACCACTTCCAAATGAATGACTAAACCTCATTAAATCTGACTAAATCTCAGACATCATGAAGGAGCTAAAGATTACACTGGAGTATAAGGCCCTCTTCTAATTTCATGTCAAATTTTCATTATCACTGCATTTATTAAATAAGTATAACAATGTACACATTTTAAAAATCCACAATCCACAAATACATAAAAGAGTATACTAATAAAGTAAATGGTATTACTTAGGGGCTATTTGTTTTGGGGGGGGCGATACACAGAATATCAAACCCAAAAATGTACTTACAGAAGGTTTAAATAACTTTCTGTCAGAAAGAAAGGCTTCTCGAAACACCTTTATGATCATGTTCAGTTCCCGAAGATATTGCCTTTCTTCTGCAATTTCAGTTCTGACAAGGTCATAGTAGTTCAATTCACCTGAAGAACTAGGTTCATCTTCACAGAGAGAAACCAAACCTATATCATCCTGATCAAACATGTCCATCAAAACCTGAGAAATGTAAATGAAGGGTGTAAAATATTACTGTTCTGCTTTGTGTCTGGATGCCCCCAAAGCCTCATGCTATCACGGGGCGGCCTCGAGAGTTTTTGATTGTTCCCTGGTCCAACGCAGGGATTATGGGTGTGAGAGCCACACTCGCTCAGGGGCAGGCAGTTTGCATACAGCGCAAGGGAGGGGAAGAGCCTTGCTCTTGGCTGCTCCTCCCTTTTTGCTTTTGTTTCTTTTGCCATCTTCTACTGCCATACACTGCTGCCCTCTGCCACGCGCCACTCTGTCTTGGAGCCAGGTAATATGGACTGAAACCTCACAAACTGTGAGCAAAATAAACCTTTCATTCCTTAATTTGGGTGTCCAGTATTTTGTCTCAGTGCCTAAGAGTAAAGTAACCAAGACAATTATCTTCCTTATTTTTATAAAATTGTCTCAAAGTATCTGAAATTAAAACATTAAACACCAAGAACCATGTATTACAGGCAAATGAATATTAGAAAATTCAAAAAAAAGAAAAATGAAAAGATGAAGGTGAGAAACATTCAAATTCAATGTAACAAAATAAATATTACTGGAAAAAGAAAAACCAAATGTGAAGACACACATACATGTATGCATGTACATACATATATATGCACATGTATGTATACATGTGTGTAACATATATACGCATGCATACATGTGCACAGAAATTCCTAATAGGAAAAAAAAGACCATGCTTTTGTAGAACAACAATCTGCACCAAGAATCCCAGATCAGCCATTATCCCACCAGCTTGAACCACCAGAGGTAATGCATGATTGTCCCATACTAACCAATGCAACAGTCATGGATTAGAGTTGCCTGGCTCTGGGGATGAGATGCAGGCATCAGGTTTCTTTAAAAGCTTTTTAGCAACCACAGTGTGCAGTCAAGGCTGAGAAAACCAGCTCGTGCAGGCCCTGGAGACCTTCAGGCGTCCCCCCTGAGGTCTTCCTGACCCTCCACGCCAGAGCTGATTACTATCTCACTGCACCTTGGACTCACTAGCATGACAGTTTAAGTCACATTGTGCTGCAATTATTTGCTTACAATATTTTAATTTCACACTAAAATAAATTATAATACAGGGATTACTCTCTTATTTGTTGTTGTATCTTCCCTGCTCAGGACAATGGTAGGCACATAACAGATAGTCCAAAAATATTGATCTTTTTAAAAAAGTAAGGAAGAAAGATAGAAAGGTAAGAAAAGCAAAAGAGAAGAAAATGGACTCAACTTCTTCCCTAAAGCAGCTAATAGCCAGGAAGGCAGAGAGATCTGTAAAGGAAAAAAATCATCAGAAGAGAGTAACTTTGTACTGCAAAGTCCTTTTCTCTCTGCCTGTGCTTCACTAAATCATAGTGAAACTCCTATTGTGAAACCAAATCCGTTCTTCAAAATTACTTTTACTTAGAAGTACCAAAGCAGAACTCTCATCCTAAAAATATAAAATTCAGGATATTTTTCTTAAACTGGCTTGTGGCTTGGATATTCTTTCCTGTAGGTAAAAGAGTCTTGATAGAAGAAAACAGACCTTATCCTGTCACATGTTTAAAAATCTGAAAGGATCATGGCTACTCTGTAAAGCCAGGATTCTTCTATCTTCTAATACTAGGAATCATAAAATTTACATAATTATATACAAAAAAGAATGAGCCATGTGGCACATGCCTATAATCCTAGCAGTCAGGTTTTTTTTTTTTTTGTGGTACCGGGAATCGAACTCATGACCTCATGCTTGCAAGGTAAGTGCTGTGCCACTGAGCTATAGAGCTGTATCTCCAGTGCAATCCCATCATTCAGGAAACTGAAGGAGGAGGACTGCTGCAAGTTTAGGCCAGCCCAGGCTGCACAGTGAGTCCAAGGGCAGCCTGAACTACACAGTGAGATTCAGACCCTACCTGCAAAAAAGTAAATAAAAAAAAAACCAAAAGCGCAAACCAAAACCAAAATAAAACAAAAAAAAAAAACAAAAAAGAATGAGGCAGAGATTACACACAATCACTATTATTCAAGTTAAGTTTAATAGATTTCAACCCTTACCTTATCTGCACACATCGATACTTTGATGTCCTGCTGAGATATTTCATAATGTCGGATATTAAAAACATAATTACCAGCCAATTTTAAAATATCTGCTGAGATGTACTCCAGTACAGCCACAATATACAGGGACACATGGTAGTCCACTTTATACCCCAGAACTTCCTGTGGAGAAAATAAACACTTGAATTCCAAAACATTGTCAAGTATCAAACACTTAAAAACTCCAATTTAACATCCCTGCTTATGAAGAACTTTCTATTAACCAGTATCTCTCCCTAGGGGTACTACAGGGTATAAAATGAGCCTCTGACCCCAGTGTTACGAGCATCCCAGTGTTACGCTTATTTTTAAAGAAATACCTAATTTAACAAATCTGCCTCTTCAGAGTTTTAACCAAGAAATCTTAAGCTGAGCTTCACTAACGCCTCTTAATAACTAAAACCATTTGACGAATAGTTCCTTTCTTCAAGGACCTTGCTTCAAGACCAGTATACTAGCTAAGCAGGGCAGCACATTCCTGTAACTCCAGGTACTTGGGAGGTTGATGCAGGAGGACTCCAAGTTCAAGACCAGCTTGGCAATTCAGTAAGACCCTGTTTCCAAATTTAAAAATAAGTAAAAATGCCCCAGTACCGCAAAATAAATAAATAAATAAATAAATAAATAAAATAAGTAAAAACGGCTAAGAGATGTAGTTCAATGGCAGAGCACCCCTGAATTCAATCCCCAGATAATAAAATGAAACAAAACAATAAAACCAATACCTCCTAATTACAGTAGTTTCTATTCAGAAGAAGGGTGGGGGGGTTATTCTTGAAACTGCTACAGGTTCTTCAAAGCCATGCACACCAAGCATGTTCTAGAAATCAAATAATGTTCTCTAGCCTATTTTTCCAATATGTATCAAAAATACCTGTACTACAGACTATTTACAAGAACAGTTCTGAGCTCACAGTAGTTTTTGATATTACATATTTTTTCAATCAATAAAAGGCTAAGAATCACGGCATACTACATAAGAACTAGTCTTAGGTATAGTAAGTCAATAGTCATTGGAAGATGCCACAAAGGGTGAGATGAGGTTTGAACCTAGACCTCTCACATGCTAAGGATATGCTCTGCCACCCTCATTTTCATTTTGTACACATATTAATATGGATTTATTATGAGTTTGGTTTTTTGGGGTATTGGGAATCAAACTCAGGACCCTGCCCTTGCCAGGCAGGTGCTGTGCCACTGAGCTATATCCCCGGCTAGACATATTATGAGTATATAGTACAAATGTATGTGCCAATACCACACCAAGAGACCATGCTATATCGATACTATATAAATACCTGAATCCTATATAGAGTATTACTTGATACGAAGAATCTTTTATTACCTTCAAAGAAGGATGGATTTTGTCCACAGGCAATAAAAGAGGATTTCTTCGCTTTCGTTTCTCTATGGCAGACTGTGCATCCGCAATAGCCCATTTATCAATTGGATGAGGAAAGGTCTTTTGAACTCGTTCCTGCTCGCATCATAGCAGTACCATTGTAGAATTAAAAGAAGTGTTTATAAATTAAAAATTCATACAAAATTCAACTTTATTATTATCTTTATGCAAATCTGTAACAGTGATATGACATGTTCTGCTTCCTGTATTAAAACGAATTTTTAATTTTTTATTTTAAAAAAAGGTCATCAAGATTATCAAGACTTTTCCACAATTTCCACAGGTGAAGAAAAAGTTAAGAAAGAAAGCTTTAAGTATAAATAAAATGTACAAGGCCTTGGGTTTGATACCCAGTACTATACACAAAAAAAGATGAACTGGAAAAAGGAGAGATGGACAGAGTATTTCAGACTATTAGCCTGAAACCAAAGATTTTTTTTTGAACCAGTGATTTTAAATTAGGTTTTTAGAGTTAAAATTATTCACCTAGCAGAAGTTAGTATTATGGAGCTATTCTTTTAACTATAAAAAAGAATTTAGCAGAGTGGTACACGCCTGTAATCAGAGCATTCTGAAAGGCCAAAACAGGAGGGTCCCAGGTTCCAGTCCAGCCGAGGCAAATCAGTGAGACCCTGTACCAAAAATACAAACAAGGGGGAGGAGGGGCTGGAGATGAAGCTCCACGTGAAGGTCCTGGGCTCAACTCCCAGTATCATGGTGGGGGAAAGAATTTAAAATAGATAGCATGGAAGATCATGTACATGGAGAAGTTCAGAACGGCTATAGAAATACAGATGTTGGCAAAAAAAAAAAAAAAAATTAAACCTGCTTGGTTCTCCTAAACTTAAATTTAGCCGATAATTGGTATAAATAGTAAGAACTACTGATAGCTGAATCAAACTCCAATTTTTGCAGCATTTTCTAATTTTAAAATTATATTCTGACTTTAGCAAGCTTAGCTACTGAAAAGAGTGTTCTCACTGTATTTATTTCATTTTCAAATCTTACATCAGAGAATGGGAAAGAAATATTTTTAATTTCAAGGGTCCTTGAAAATTTTAATACTTTAATCGCTCCAAATTAAGATCTTCCTTTATACTGAAAGTAGTTGTTGTATTATAAAAATAATCTTCAAAAGAAGGTACTATAAACAGTATAGCACAAAAGTACTTTTTGAAAGCTTCATTAACACATATTTCTAAAAATCTAAAAATACTCTCATGTAACTGAGGCAAAAAAAGTATTTGAAAAATTCACAGTATATACTTATATATAAGAATTAGTAAGTAAACATCCCTAGGATTTACGAACCTACTCGGGTAATATTTACATGCAGTAAAACACACTGATCTTTAGTATGTAAGTTGACGAATTTTAAAAATGTTTACACTTGTATTATCAACATCCAAATCAATCAAGGCATAGAACATTTCTTTTTCTTTTTCTTTTTCTTTTTTGCAATACCAGGGTTGAACTCAGGACCTTGCGCTTGCCAGGTAGGCTGTTATTCCACGGAGCTGTATTCCCAGCAAGAACATTTTATCCATCATAGGCAACTGCTATATTGACTTTTACCACCATTGGTATTAACTATTTTTCAAGTTCATAAAATGAAGAATACTTCGATATCTGACTTCTTTTCTCTGTATGTCTGTGAATCACAGCTGTTATTACATATATCGATAATTTTCTTTTTTTTGGTCCTGGGAATCAAACTCAAGGCCTTGTGCTTGCCGGGCAAGCACCTGTGCCACTAGTACTGTGTAAGACTTCTGACTGCTCTACATTCTCATCAACATGAGGTATAAATCAACCTTTAATTTTATCTGTGTCAATGGAAAATAACAACTAATTATGATTTTAATTTCTATCTTCCAGATGATCTATGAACTTCAGCACTTTTTTTTTTGGTACTGGGAATCAAACTCATGACCTTTGGCTTGCCAGGCAGGTGCTTGTGCTGCTGAGCTTCAACTTCAGCACTGTGCATGTGTTCACCAGCTTTCAGTGTGTCTTAACTTAGGACAGATGTACCTACCTACCTAGCACCTGTTACTCTTATTACTTTTTTTCCTCTCCTCTCCTCCCCTCTCCTCCCCTCCCCTCCCCTTTTTCTTTTCTTTCTTTCTGCCTCCCTCTCTCTCTGTTTTCTGGAGACAGGGTCTCACTATACAGTTCAGGTTGACCTTGAACTCACTATGGTAGCCCAGGCTGGCCTCAAACTTTTGGTGACCCTCCTGCCTCAGCCTCCTGAGTGCTGGTGTGTACCACCATGTCCAGCTCGTTTTTTGTTTTTTGTTTTTTTTTTAGTACCAGGAATCAAACTCAAGACCTTGCACTTGCCAGGCAGGCGGCAGGTGTTGTGCCACTGAGTTGTCTCATCAGCCCAAGCCCTGATTCTTTTATGTAGTTTCTTTTCAAGATTTTGTCCACTTGGAGGAAAGGGGTGTCTTTTCTGTTACTGATTTGTACGTTTTAATATATTCTGGATACAAGTCTTTTGGTCAGTAACATATATTACAAATATTTCCTATAATCTGACTTAACACAATTTATTTTCCCATCAGTTTTATTCTTTTTCTATCTTTTTGAGACAGGGTCTTGCTATGCAGTTCAGGTTGGTCTTGAGCTCACTCACTCTGTAGCCCAGGTTGGTCTTGAACTTGCAACAAGTTCCTGCCTCAGCCTCCCAAGTGCTGGGATTACATGCGTGCACCACCACACCTGGCAGTTTTATTCTTTAATAAGGTGTTCTGGATTCTTTCTAATTTTTTTTCCTAAGCCTAGGTCATGAAGATCTTTTCTGGCATTTTATTCTAGAAATCTTATAATTTGTGCTTTTATGTCTCTTGAAATACTTTTTTATCTGTGGTGTGAGAGAGGTTTCATGGTTTTCATGCCTATAAATTTATATGGCTGTTTTAGGACTTTTTTCTTTTGTTGAAAACTTCCTCAATGAGTTGCCTTAATATTGTATTAAAAATTAACCAACCGTATATATCACATATATTCTATGGTTTTAGTTTCTATAATTATTTAGAGTGATAAAGATTCTGATACAAAAATGAATTTGTACATGATTCAATGGCTTTTTGAAACAACAAAATAGTATTCACCTCTACATCCTGAACAGTCCTTGGTTGGGCCATGCATAATTTACTTAGCAGCTGAAAAATCAGCTCTTCAATGTAATAGAGAGACTCTTCATGAGCTGAGAGAGTTGGATGCACTTGCTCCTGAACCTTAAAAAAAAGTTCTCAGTTAAAGAACTGACAAAATAATACAGAATGAGTGAAAAATCAGTAATAATCTCATATGTAAATATTTTTCTAGAATCATTACTCAAATATGATCATAAAACAATTTTTAAAAACCCTATTTGTGGATTTATATAAACTTCTTAACCCACAGAGTAATGATTCTTTAAACTTTTTGGACTTCCTGACAATCTGTGAAAAACCCATGAATGTTCTTCTCTCTACCACCAAAAAGCATATACACATATAACATTCTATATGAATTTCAGAAGAATCATAGACACCACGAAGCCAACTAGTAAATCCACTAGAATTGTTTAAACGTTAGGTCATGAATCCCAGGAATAGAAAAATCTGTAATAAAATATAGCACTTAACAATTACAGAGGTGCTCCATGAAGAAGGTGCCGCTCAGCTTTTACAATACCGTACCCCTCTACTGTCATTACCTCCCTATGTTGAGCTTTGTTTTTAAATTTCCTAAAGCTAGAACCTAGTCATTTATCCTTAAAGATAATTCCGTCTGAGTATGAGAAACATGGTAAATAATACTATGTCTAACATACATTATGTGTCTGGTAAATATCTGTTGAAGAACTTTAAGTATTGCTCTAACTTTTTTCCAGAATAGTACTGAAAGGGTATCAGTGACAGTCTCACACTACACCCCCCCACACACAAACACACATCAAAAATCTTGAATAGGGTTATAGTTATTTTTAAAAATTGAATCAATAATTAAGCCACAGAAAAAACAGCATAAAGTTGACTGTTTCATCTAACTTCTAAAACTTTAGCCCAAAATTTTCCCTCACATCTGGATTAAGTACCCCCCACTGATCCTACTAACATCAAACAATGACTGGCTTATGATTTGGGGTTAGTCCACCCAGGAAATGGTGAAGCCTAAACCACAAATTCAGTTCCATAAAATTTTCCTGTAAATTTTGTCATAATTTTGTTCTTCCAGCTGAATACTCCACGTATATGATATACACTTCTATGTATATGATATATCTCATTTTCTTTATCCGGTCATCTAGTGGGCACCTACACTAGTTCCACATCTTGGTTTATGTAAATTATGCTGCAACAAACCTGAACATGCAGATATCCCTATAGTATGTTGACTTCAGGAATGTGCCTTCAGGTGTATACCAAAGAGTGCTATGCCTTGGTCATACGGTTTCAGTGTTCTGAGGCCCCTCTGAAGTAGCCGTACTAATCTGCACTCCCACCAGTAGAGCAGAAGGGCTCTTCATTCCCTGCATCTCCGCCCTCCACACCCTTACCAGCATTTACTATTTTCTATATTCCGAATGACGGCCATTCTGACTGGGGTAAGAGAGAATCTCAGTGTAGTCTACATTTGAATTTCCCCAATGGCTAACAGTGTTGAACATTTTTTCATACATTTATTGACCATTTGTACTTCTTTTGAGAAATATCTGTTGAATTTATTTGCCCACTTACTGACTGGGTAGTGAACTTTTGAGTCTTTATATATTCTACATATTAATACTATCAAAGCAGTACCTACCACAGACTTTCTCCCATTCTATAGGCTGTCACTACTCCTAGTTGTTTCTTTTGCTGTGTAGAAACTTTAATTCAATATAGTCACATTTGTTGATTCTTACTATTATTTCTTGCGCTTTTAGAATCCTATTCAGAAGTCTTTGCCTATGCCTATGACTTCAAGTATTTCTATGTTTTTCTCTAGCAGATTCAATGTTTCAGATGTTATACCTAAGTTTTTGATCCATTTTGAAGTGATTTTTATACTGAGTGAGAGAGAAATCTAGTTTCAATCTTCTATATATGGATATCCAGTTTACCCACCGCCATTTGTTTAAGAGGCTCTTCCTCCAACATATGTTTTTGGCTCCTTTGACAAATATCAGATGGCTAAAAGCTAGGTGTGGCAGCACACACCTATAATCACAGCACTGTGGGAGGCTGAAGCTAGAGGAGCACAAGTTTGAGCCCAGCCTGGGCAACTTAGTGACTTAAGTGAAGCCTTGTCTCAAAAAGGGAGCGTGTCAGGTGGCCCAGGCACATAGCTCTGTATAAAGGCTGGAGGTTCAATTCTCAGTAAACGGGGTGGGGGTCTGAAGGCTATAGTTGCATAGATCTCATTCTGTGTCCTCTATTCTAATTCCATTGGTCTACATGTCTATTTTTGTGCCAGTACCATGCTGCTTTTATTACTGTGGCTTCATAGTATAATTTGAAATCAGGTATTATACCACCTCCAAGCCTTGCTTTTTGCTGAGGATTGCTTTGGTTCGAGTTTTTTATGTTTCCATGTGAATTTTAGGACTATTTTTCTAGTTCTGTGAACATGTCACTGGAATTCTGATGGGGAATGCATTGAATCTATAGATCACTTTTGGTAATATGGCCATGTTAACAATGTTCATTCTGCCAATCTGTAGACATGGGAGGGCTTCCCATCTTCTAGGGTCTTCTCCAGCTCCTTTTTTCAGTGTTCTGAAATTGTCACGGTGGTGGTCTTTACCTCTTTAGGTTTGGGTTTTTTGTTTTTTCTACTATGAATACAACTGTTTCTTGATTTCTTTCTCAGCAAGTTCATTATTTGTGTATAGAAAAGCTATGCTCATTTTGGTTTTTAAGATCTATAACTAATTCCCTTCTTCCATTACTAACATTAGTTGTGTGTTCATTCTTTTTCTTGATCAGAATCTCTGAGTTTATCAATTGTATTAATCTTTTCAAGAACCAATCCCTTGCCTCTGTTGATACTACTCTACGTCTCATTTATTTCTGCTTCACCTTTATTACTTCTTCTGCTTTTTCTGTACTCTGCTAAGTACCTAAAGAAAGATACTGAGCTCAATGTTTTTTCAATCTTACCTCTTGAATATGTACATTTTCTCTAAGAACTATTTTTGTACAATCCCACAGATTTTGATATGAAGTATTTTTGTAATCATCAGTTCAAAATAACTTCTCATTTCCATTACGGTATTTTCTAATATACTTTAAAATCTGTAAGTATATTTAGTTTCTAAACGTTAGAGATTTTAAAAATATTTTTGTTGATTTAATTTTAATAGAGATTTAATATTTTTGTATTTATGGATTTCTAGAATAATCACATGTGGTTCAAAAATATACTTTTAGGATTTCAATTGTTTAGATTTGAAGGGAAAAAAAGGAAAAGTTAAAAAAATGAGAAAAAAGGAAAAAAAGGAAACAAAGCTTTTGTAAATGGGGAGGAGAGGAAGGGTTAAAGGCAAGGAGGGTAGAAGGATGGGAAAAAAAGAATCAAGTTATATCATGTACAGGAACAAATTCTCTAAGGTGAATGTGATCAACATGAATATCTAATATGTACCAATAAAATCTGATTTTTAAAAATTATAATTTGTTAAGACTTGCACTGTAGTTCATCCTGTGGGCCTTTTCGGCTTCAATGACAAGTTTCTCAAATACTTAAGAAATCCGACAAACACCACTGGAGCATGAGCCTTCTTGCCCCCAGGCCCCAGAGCCAAGGATGATAAGCACCAGGGCACAAATCCCGAGTCCGGAGCCCAGGTACCTGAAGCAGGCAACCCATGGGTGACTAAATCTGCAGAGCACTTCACCATCTGTCCTCCAGAACTTGGGGAGAAAGAACCGGTAACTCCTCACCCCCTCTGCCACCATTTTGGACATGCTGTGATCTCCTCTTTGACCCTAGCTACCTGTCATTGCCACAGTCACCCTTTCCCCATGATTGCAGAGCCTTGAGTTCCAGCAATGGCGTGGAAGGGGCACATGGCCAGTGGGCGCGTCTGGCAAAGGCCTTGTGCGAGCTCAGTCCTATGTGATCGTACTGGGTAAGTGTGACCGCTAATGAGGCCGGAGAAGTTTACAAACGCCAGCAAGCACTGTCTTGTTTAGAAAGAGTTCACATTCAGAGTACCTACTAACAATATCTGTTAAAATGGCAGCTGAACCAACTAATCTGCAACTCCAGTACCAAGTTGGGAAATTTAGATTGGATTCTATCTTATGCATTAAGTCCAGTGAACAGTGTGGTTCACTCGATCAGCTATGTTTGCATATGCAAGGATAAATGGGCTGACCCAGAAGCCCCTTGAAATGGGACTGCTCACCTTTATCTGACCGAATTGCTGTACATATCCGTACCATCGCTGAAGCTTGTCTGTCAACTCACCATTAACAAATGTACTGGTACCATCTGGGGACTATCTTTACCAACAAAACTAAAAGATTATTTGCAAGAATATAAATTTCAGGTGTGTTTCCTTTTTTCTAAATATGCCGCATATTGATTATCTCCAAATACAGCTATGTAAAAAAGAACCAAAATTTGAGTGCCTGCTCTGGAAAACTGCAGAATTCTTGCTAAGAATAGCTGAAGTCAATCTAATTTAAATGCATGAAGAGGTGGATAGGTATTTAAAGTCCTATATATTTTTATTTGAGCCAGTCTTCCATTCCTAAGGCGGGTCAAGATTAGCTGATCTGTTTAAATTAAAAATAAAGTGTCCCAGAGTAAAGGTTGAAGGAGCACTTTACCAGAGTCTTGCCTTACTCAAGTTCCTCTGCATTAGGCCAAAGGTCCAAAGGTCCAAGGTCCATGCTCTGGCAGTAGAGAAAGAGCTTCATGGAATACTGAAGAAGTGAGAGAACCCAGGCTTACACAGGTGTGACTTCGGTTCTGCTCCGAACGACTGGTCATCAGGAGGCTTTGGGATGTTTCATATTAATTGTATTCTGATGTACCTAGGAATTTGGTTATACAGCTCATGTTCGGGAATATTTATCCCTTATTTTGTTTTTGTTTGCTTTTTGGGCGTTTTTTTGTAGCAGAAATCGAACCCAGGGCCTTGTGCCTGCCAGGCAAGTGCTGTACTGCCAAGTTATATCCCTAACCTTTATCCCTCATTTTATGCAATTAACCAAACCAATCAAAACAAGTAACTGTGAAGTTCTACATTTCTTTTTATTATATATATAAAAACCCTCCCCAGGTGTAAATAAGTAGTGTACTAATTCATTTTGGGGAGCTGTATTTCAGAAATATTTCAAACTGGTGCAAATAGAAAAGACTTTTTCTTTTCCTTTAAGGCTAAAGACAATGTCATGATATACAAGTGCAACTCAAGTTGTTAACAAAAACAATGTAGATACAGATGTTTTACCCACTGAAGTAGCCAAGTCCCAACCTGCTGTCACTGAGTTTTTGACAGACAATGGCTTCAGCATTTCCAAGTTGTCTTTGAATTGTCTAACCACAGACATAAGCAGTTGTCTTCCTTCTACCATGGAGAATACTTTGACTTTCCTTCCAGTGGAGGAGGATATCTATTTTTCAAAGTGTTTCTTTACTGCTGTTACAATTTGATTAGGATGTATTAAATGAAAGAAACTTTAAAGAGAAATTTTTTAAAAAACAACTTAGGCAAATTCCCTCAGAAAATAGACTCACACAACTCCTTAACTTATTTTGGGCCTTGATATAAAAAGGCGACATTTGAAAAAAAAAATTCAGAAAGGTGAAAATTATTCCTATGTACCTACAACAAAATGATACAGAAATTTCAAATAATGGCTTATATAATAAGACTAAAAATATAAAGAGACATGCTCTCTAAGGAGAACGCTAAACTCAGAGAAATTTTTAAAACTAAATAAATGAAAGACAATGCCTTGTTTGTGAATTAGCAAACTTAGTATTATAGTGTCAATCTCCCCAAAATGACACAGGAAGTTAATAAAATCACAATAAAAAACAAGCAGGATGTTTTGCTAAAATTGCTAAGATAATTTCATAATGTTTATAGAAAATACAAAAGGCTAAGAAAATCAGTCACATACTCTAAGCATTTGTTCCAACAGTTACCTGAAGTTATTACGAGGCTCAGTAACTAATGATATTGGCATAAGGATAGGGAAGTAGATAGTGGAACAGAAGGAGACCCAGAGACAAGGCCCCACACGGACCCCGCTGAAACAAAGGCAGCACGACGGCCCGGCAAGGGGGCTGCGGAGATGCAGAGGGTAGGGATGGATGACGGTGACATTTAGATGCCTTTGTAACAAAACTCAGATTCAACCTGTGCTTCACAGTTCACGTAAAAACAAATTCTAGGTGGATTTTACATTTATTAAATAGACATAATAAATGTAAGCCAGATACCTTCAAAACCTAAATATGGAAAGGACTTCTTAAACAGAATACAAAAATTACTCACCATAAAGGGGAGAACTGATAGACTTCGACTACATTAAACTTTAAAACTTAAGTTCATCAAAAACCACCTTCAATATAGGCCAGGGATATACCTCGGTGGCACAAGGGCCTGCCTGACAAGTGCAAGGTCCTGAGTTCAATTCCCACTACTAAAAAAAACAGAAAAAATCACCTCCAGGAGCTGGGCATAGTGGTGCACACCTGTAATCCCACCCCTCAGGAGGCCAAGGTTGGAGAGTCACTGTGACTCTGATGCCGGCCTGGGCTACACACAAAGTTAAGGACAGCCTGAACTGCCTGATGAGACCCTGTCTCAAAAAAAGAACAAAACAAACAACAACCTTCCTGAAAGTAAAATGAGGCCAGGGGATTTACCACAATGGGAGAGTTTGCTAAGCATAGATGAGGCCCTGGGTTCAATTCTCTGCACTGAAAAAAAAAAAAAGAAAGAAAGAAAGAAACAGGCAGGTGGCTCACACACATACCTGGAGGCTAAAGCAGGAGGATCACAAATTCAAGGCCAGCCTGAGTAATTTAGCAAGACTCTTATCTTAAAATAAAATAAAAATTAAAGCCTAGGAATGTAGCTCAGGGTTACACTGACCCTGGGTTTGATCCCCAGTGTCTCAAAAGAAAGTGAAAAAGGAAAGAAGGTAGAGAAGGAAGGAGGGGAGGGGAGGAAAAGTTACACAGGTGGAGGACATATATGTAATGTATATTACAAAAGGATTCATGTTCAGAATATATAAAGGACTCCTAAAAATTCAGTATGAAAAAAAAACCATCAAAAACCCAAGAGGAAAGAAAAAATGGGTTGAGGCAGGGATGGAGCTCAGTGATAGAGCACTTACCTAGCATGAGCAAGGGTCTGGGCTGGATCCCCAGTAGCACATATGCACAAGGCAAAAAATATTTAAACTAGCATTTCACAAAAAATTCAAATAGCCAAAGTGCTCAAAATCTTTAGTAATCATGAAAATACAAATTAAACAACCCTGAAAA
Organism: Dinomys branickii; assembly: GCA_004027595.1. NCBI lineage: Eukaryota > Metazoa > Chordata > Mammalia > Rodentia > Dinomyidae > Dinomys > Dinomys branickii. Next base: position 5,972 of record PVLD010018244.1, on the reverse strand, counting down.
TTAAGATAAATATAATCATTATGTACTGCAAACATGTACTAATATATTTTTTTAAACAGACCAAAGACTATTACCCACTTAACCAAACAGCAAAACCAGTTTGTTAATGTCAAACGTTGATGATGATGTAGAGCAACAGGAACTCTCACAAACTAGTACTGGGGTGTAAAATAGCTCACTTCCAAAAGCTGTACCATTACACATACACATACAAGCCATGTAGATATGAGTCAGTAACAGGCCACATACACAACAGTAGTGTCCAAAGATTATAATGAGCTAAAAAATTCTTATCACCTAGTGATGTCATAGCTGTCATGATGTCAGCACAATACACTATATGTCTGTAGTGATGGCAATGAAAACAAACCTGCTCTATTGCCAGCCTTATAAAAATACAGCACATACACTTACGAACAGTGTGTAATACTTGAGAATTACAACAAATGACTATCACTTGTTTATGTATTTATTACACTATACTTTTTACTATTTTAAAGAATAGTCTCGCTACTTATAAAAAACATTAGAGCCTGGTGCACACCTGTGGTCTCAGCTACGTGGAAAGCTAGAGCCGGAGGAGTGCTAACACAGGAGAAATGCTTGAGCCTCAGAAATGGGGGCTGGGTGGGGCAAAACACATCTACAGAAAAACAAGTTTAGTGTAAAACTGTGTGTGGTATGCCATCAGCCTCACACATTTCCTGTTTACCTCATCTCTGGATTGCCTGAAGAGGTCATAGTAAATGCCTGATCTATATCATGTACCTTTGTGTAAGGAGATTCTGTGTTGTTCACAAGGACATAGCTGTGTAACAAAGCTCTTGAATCTTAAAGAGTCATTAAGTGACATACAATTATACTTACGTAACTTCCTTTAGAGAAACTTAAGTGCAATATACCTATAGCGTAGTAGTCATTAGCCACAGCTCTTGAACACCTGAAAAGTAGTTCCCTGAATTGAAATGGGCTATAAGTATAAAATACAATCAAGATTTCCAAAGTATAAAAAAATTTTAAAATTTTACATTATGGTGAAATGATCAGATTTATTAGGTTAAATAAAATATTAGAATCAACTTCACCTATTTCTAGTTATGGCAAAAGTTATAGTAACAAAAGGTACATAAACTACAGTTAATTTTAAATCATTTAGGAACTGATGAGCAAATGGAAAAAGTAGAGAAAATCAAGGCAGTGACGGCCATAAAAGGTTGCCTTTTGGACAGTAACACTGAGAAAAGTGCTGAAAATGTGCTGATTTCTAGCCAGGTGTGGTGGGTAGCCCACACCTATGATTCCAGGTCTCTGGGAGGCCGAGACAAAAGGATTGCCCCTCCTGGACAACTAGTGAGACTCTGTCTCAAAATAAAAAAGTGCTGGAGATGTAACTCAGTGCAAAGGCCCTGGGTTCAATATACACTCTCTCTCTCTCTCTCTCTCTCTCTCTCTCTCTCTCTCTCTCTCTCTCACACACACACACAGTGGTGGGTGATAAATACTGGTGTTCCTTAAATTGTGTATCTATCCTTTACCCATTCTAATTGTGTATCACATCTCACACACACACACACACACACACACACACACACACACACACAGAGTGGTGGGTGATAAATACTGGTGTTCCTTAAATTGTGTATTTATCCTTTACCCATTCTAATTGTGTATCACACTTCACGATAAATAAGGATTTCAAAAGAAAATAGTCCAGTGAAAATAAAGGACTGAAATTATCAATAAAGTAAGTCTACATGGCCCTCCTCATGGCCAGTACATAAAAACAAATGTAAATGACTAAACACTGGAGACAGAAATTATCACACAAGATTGGGAGAGGAGAAAAAGGAAGAATGGACTATATACAAGAAGAAATTAACTAGTTCCAAAATTCAATAGAAGTTAAACAGCAACAATTTCTTACCTAAAATGCAAGATCTCAACAAATTATCAGTCAAATACCACAGTAATATAAAGACATTCTTAGACATAACAAGGTCAAAATTTTATCTTTCATATCCTGTCATTGAATCTCTACAGTTTCTACTACACTAAGAGTATAAAAAAGCAAGAAAGAAAAGAAATATGTGATTTAGGAAATGAAGAAATCAGTATGGAAGGCACCTAATGAAATGCCCAGGATGAAATGTAGAAAACTGTGCAATGAAGACTGTAGGACAGTACAAAGGTCACCAGTCCAGACTGGAGCAGGTCTGAAGGCTCTAGAGAAATGATCTCATGACGACAAAGTGGACAGAGTACCTCATAGCACTAAAAATCATGAGAGGATATTCAGACAACTGTTAAGAGTACAGTTTGAGAATCAGTCCACAGAAAACTATATAAATAAAAAAAGGTAATTATTAACTCCAGTAAAAGCAAAAAGTCAGAAAAAAGTAGCTTAATATAAATTATATTACTAAGCATAATAAATTTTGACTATTAATCTAACCAAAATTAAGATATAATCATAGCATATACATGTATGCATGGGTAACTAGGGAAATATATATGTGCATTAAAAAAATATTAAATCCTTACCTTCCATTGTAGGAACTCAACAGACAATGCCCCAAACAAAAAAATCAAGGAATAACAATGCATAATTTTTCTTTCTTATAAATATGTAAGTTCCTAGTCCTCGGGAGGCTGAGGCAGGAGCATCATTGCAAGTTCAAGATCAGGCTAAACTGCATAGTGAGACCATGTCTCAAAAAGACCAAAACAAAAAATTTTGTTTTTGAAAAGCTACAAGTGGTTATCTCTGAGAAGTCTGTATTTAGGGAAGAGATGCTTTTTTTTAAAAATAACAATCCTCATAAAGCTAGTTATCTTACATAAATGAGTATGAAAAAATACAAACAAACAATATGGAGTGAGAAGTGGAAAAAGGAAAGATGTGAAAGAGTTAAGAAAGATTACTTTTGAAGAGATTTGAGTATAAGTTTAAGGCAATTAAAATTTACATAAGACCAATATCCCAAAAGTCAGGCTTTATAATCTATGTTCCTTAGAAATTTAGGAAAACAAGTGTTTCCTTTCTTAAACCCATACTTCTTTAATATGACAAGAAGAAATGTAATTACATCTTCATTATACACTTCCACTAGATCAACAGAATAAAGTCTGTTAAAATACAAAATATATTCCAAGTATAGCAGCACCTTTCACTTCAAAAGACTGTTCCATGTAACATCTTTCCATAAAAAACTAAGGATCCTTGTCAGTGAAAATGACAGTACATGAGAATTATAATACTGTCTAGACTTGCAGATGTAACTCAGTGGTAGCATTTTTGCCTGATATGCTTGTGGTCCTGGGTTCAACACCAGACATTATAAGAATCAATGAATGAATGAAAGGAAGGGGTAGAGAAGAGGGAGAAGAGGGAGAAGAGGGGGGGAGGGGAGGGGAGGGGAGGGTAAGATCAATCTAACTGGGATGATTTTTTTCTGTGATTATGGTTTAGGTAAATACAGCAGTCTGCAAAGCAACTTTAACATTAAGCCTCTAAATTTCTTATCCCAATTTTCTAAAGTTAATTTCAAATAAGAAAAAGCCAGAGAAACAAACACACAGTGTTAGATCACACCCACAGGTACTCTAATAGGACAGCAAGATGACAGTGAAAGATAACTGTGCATGGCACCTCCACCATAGTCAATCTCTGGGCCCTAACGCACAGTAAACATGAAATTACCATGTCAGAGCAAATTCATCTATCAAATTTTTCTGAAAGACTAGTCAGAAAAAGAGCAATTAAAGTAATTTTCAGTCTTTAACAGTAGATTAACAAGTCAGACCTGCATTTTAGTTACATCATTTTTCAGAGTGTCAGAAGGTATTTTCTTACATGTACATTGTAAATAGCAGTCATAACACTGTAAATGCATGTATAGACACACAGCATTTTAACTTTTTTCCCTCTCATAAACAATATTTGACAAGTTATAGAAATGTTATTTCCTAACTTGCATTTTCCAGTTTTACACATTCATAATCAAATGAAAAACCTTACTAGTGGGTTTGTTCAATCAACTAACATTTGAGCTCCAGAAATAACATGGAAATAAAACCCCTTAGCTACAGTCTGACGCTTAAGTCAAATTCTTCATTCCACTGCAAAGATTTCTATAAAGAGACAAATATTTCAAACATCAATTAAGAATACTGCTTTTCTTTTCATTATTAAGGAGTTAAGACTTAAAAATAAAAACAAGCTGGATAGAGTGGTGAACATCTATAATCCCCACAGTCTAGGAAGCTGAAGCAAGAAGATCACAAGTTCATGCCCAGCCTGAGCAGTGTAGCAATTTAGGAAGACTCTATATCAAAAAATAAAAAGGGGCCAAGATATAGCTCAGTGAAAAGGCCCTAGGTTCAATTCCCAGTAACATGCACATGCACACATCATTTTATTTTTTAAAATATACACTAAAGCTATAAAAATATTACTGATAGAAATTAAAGACCTAAATAAATAAAGAGAATTTATTTTGGAGGACTTGGAAGATTCAGCACTTTACAATGTTAATTTTTAGTGGGCACAACGGTATACACTTACAATCTCAGGTACTCGGGAGGCTAAAGAGAAGGATGTCAAACTTGATGCCCACCTAAGTAACTTAGGGAGACCCTGAATGAAATGTACAACAAGGACTTGGGATATAGCTCAGCACTGCTTGGGTTAGATATCCGGTACTACCAAAACAAGTCAGTTCCTCTCAAGTGATCTAGAAATTCAACACAATTCCAGTGAAAATTACAGAAAAGGTAGGCTCGAGTGCTCCCAATAAGGAGGAGGTATTCTCAGCAAACTGCATTCCACCCATTGCCAGGCTGCGCCACTACCACCGGGACGCTCCTGGGGCACCTTGTCACCCACACACTCACCAGGACAAAGAGCGAGAAAAAAGTCTCTGAACAACAGCCTGGCCGACTGGAAGCTCTTCTGTACAACCAGAACCCAAGAGCTCCTGGGGTGTACTGCCAAGAGCTGCGGTCCATGAATTGCCATATTCTCAGTGAGCTGCTCCTATTCTGGGTTATGACTCAGTAATGCTCTACTCTGGACAGTTGACTCCATCCCACCTTGAGGTCTTAACCTATAGTGGAATAGGTTTGATCTTAAGCTTCCAGCTAGCTTTTATGGGTTCCTGGCTGCACTCTTCCAACTCACAATGTGGGCTATGCTTCAGACTCTCAATGATGAGGCTCCAATTGTGACCAGGTTCCCAGTCTAGGACTCACAGTTTTCCCAAAACCAGCATGACTGCGTACATGACTGCGATCCAAGTTCCTATGAAGGTACATTTATAACCTTAAAAAGTTTCTAAAATCATGTTTTTTAGAAGAACAAAAGAATCTCAACAACGGTACTGATGGAGTATTTTTTGAACAGAAGGGTCCAGTTTACGTTACATGTAAGTTTACCGATTTCTTACTTCAAGCTGCAGTGGTACAAATGATCCTGTTTTGGCTATTCTCAGGTCAACCTTGCATTCTTGTGAAAATGAACAGAATCACTGGATTAAAGCCTGAAGGATCACCAAGGATACACTGTATTTCAAAGGATGAAAACACAGCAATTGTACCAACTTATCCTAATCATGGACTCACAGACTTAAAGTATTTTCCAGATTATAGAAAGAAACTGCACATGAACTACCTGCAGCCACCGGCTGCTATCCAGGTCTCCTTTGGATCTAACAGTACCAAGAAAGAAGTAATGGTAGAGTGCAAAACTGAGGGATCAAAGAACCTAAGAAATGAGGACAGGGATCCGGGGAAGATGGCGACCGGGTGAGCAGCAAGGGAGCGAACCTCCTTAATAAACACCACCAGCTCGAGACAGACTTGGTGAGCGTGAATGCCGGAACCTCGGCTGGGAAGTTTAAACTGGGCGTATTTCTCTGAGATGCCGGGGGAGATGTGGTAGGGCGGACCAGGCTGCCGGGGCGAGACGTGGGAAA